>BSSO01005579.1:0-12966 GCA_030267885.1 Mesembryanthemum crystallinum | reverse complement strand
CCACATCATCCCTTGGACATATGTCTTGCCACGTCATCTTGCATTAACACTCTAGTAATGTAGATATATTTTATTGACCCATTAAAGAGCATGAAAGAAAAGAATACCATCATTAACTGTGAAGACAAGTAGTCCTCCTTCAAAATAATTGATGAAACCCAACCACTTAATTACAAAAATTTATGCTATTAAACGCCAAGTAAACAAAACAAAATCAAGCAAACTCACAATGCTGTTATTCACTTAGTATGCTATTCTTTGCACATGATCATGGCCTGAATTTCGAGTCGTTTTGCAATGTTAGATAACTTTATATTTGCTCATATACTGCCACTTGGCAGTTGTATTTGGATTGACCTCTATGCCAATGGCAGTTATATATAAGTGGATCCTGCAATACGTGAGTTTGACACGTACGCATCCACATCATCTTATAATTAGTGCAAGTACACATGTGTTGCCATGTATGTAATGTCACGTTAATACTACAATAAAGTTGGGGCATCTTAATGACACATAAAATTAAATGAAAACATATATTAAATGGGAAGACAAGTAGCTATTGTTTTTTAATGACCCAACATAGCAAATTGTTCGTTGCATTTGATTGCCCTACGCAGGGCTCTAATCACAGAAAAATATAACATACTTAATTAATTTGGGAAAAAAAGATAAAAGCAAATAATATATAGATCCAAGCATTGAAAAATTGAGAAGGTAAGTAATTAACAGGGTCCAAACAAAAGTAAAACTAGCCCTTTGCAACGCAAGGGCATAAAATTAGTATATAATTATGTATACACGTCAACTTTTTAGGAATGTCTAATAGATATTTTGTCAATTACTTTTAGGTTTGTGTCATGTCGATTTTTTTTTTATTGCAATTGATTGTTACTTGTCGTAATGTATCACTTGTTTAATAAATTGAACTTCTCAAAAAAGGGAAAGAAGTATATTTCAAAACTAATGAATTCATAACATAATATTTTTATTTGCAGGAGGTTATGCATATTCACTTTATGTCGTTGGAGCACCTTACTATTCAGTACATCATAACTCTCAACCTATTTACTTTATTTTTTTTAGAGTTTAAAACCAATCAGGAATATCTTATGTACACTCAAATTTCCTAATACAACATATCAAGGGGCTGCGTGTCAGACTCCCTGATGTCCGGGAATTCTTAATGACGAAGGTTTTGCACTATAAATACCCATTATCTCCTTCATCACAATGGAGATCAATTCCACAACATCATTATGGCCAATTACAAGTAGAGAGAAACCTTAAGCAAGGTTGCTATGCCCAATTAGAGAGAGAGAGAGAGAGAGAGAGAGAGAGAGAGAGAGCTAAATCCACATCCATCTTCATCCACCTCCAACCTCATTCAACCATATTCATCCCATCTTCATCGACCTTCAACCTCATTCCACCTCATTCAACATTATAATCATCTCACCACCATACAATCACAAATCCCAGCACCACAAATCAACCTCTAAACATAACCCAAGCACCACAAATCAAACGCAAACCTGAACACTAACCAAGCACACAAGATCAAGCACTCATCATCATCCTCCAAGGATCAAGATCTTGCCAAGATCATACTCAAGCCAAAGACGTTCTTATCCGAGTAGTTATCCCGATGGCACATTAATTTGGTTACAATCTCTCTTAATCTCTTTATCAATTTATCTTTCTATTTTAGTTCTTATCTATTTATACTCCTTTTTCTTTGGAAATTTTCATTTTAGGTACCTGACATTAGGCCTAATTGCAATTTGGGTACATGTCTTTTCAATAATCTCATTTTGTGTACCTGAATCGTCTCATTATGGGTCATTTCACTGACGGTGTTAAAATTTTTGTTAACATTTTGACATGTCATTAAGCAAAAATTCTTGAAAAATGACTGAAAAAATCCAAAAATTTATCTATAACTACAAATAAACATTAAATAACTTTTGGCAAAATTTTTTGGAATTTTTTGAGAATTTTTTTGCGTGCTTATTTCATTTTTAACATTTTCATTACTAATCTTTATCATGTAGTAATTTTAGTTTAATCACTCTTATTTTCATGCGTTAAATAAAACTCATATGAAAATGTAAAAATTATGTTTAGTTGGCTAATAATCACTAAATCTTGGTGAAATTGGACAATAAGGGGTGCTAATCGGCGTTAACATGGCATCTTTCTATACGTTTGTGTTATCGCCTTTCAAAACAGTTCCATGTTTTTCTAAAATATGGTGGGGAATTCCTTTACAAACGCACAACTTAAACATTCTTCTAATCGTACTCAAAAACGAATTTCGCTAAAGCAGTGTGTTTGGCCTAGCATGTTAAAAGCTTGACTTTCTCCCTCATAATCCACCCCTCCATCCTTGGAGGCGAAGAAGCATAAGCCCAAATTTGAAACTTGTGCTTCTAGGCCCACAATAGTGATTATTTTTGGGTATTGAATATGAGAAACTTCCTTCCTCATTGGGCGTGACTAAAGGGTACCTGCTAACGCAGGGCCTCGGTTATTCCACGAATTTTTTGTGTATGTGCTCCCCAGGAAGGTTGAACCCGTGACCTGGTGTATAAGCTAAAACTTGTTTACCAGTGGGCCAAACACTTCTTGGGTACAATAGTGATTATTTTGACAAACCCTTCACGATGGAGATATAGTGATAGTTGCATAGGGTTGTTATGTTTGTACTTGAGATAGATGGAAAAATGGCAATTCTTGTACAAACCCTCCATGATGTTGCATCCGTAACATATGAAAAACAAAGTTCTCTTCCATCTCTACTTCTTCGTTGCCTTCCGGCTTAATTCAGTTCATACTCAATATATATAACACAAACATTCATTCCCATCTTAACTTTCAGCTTATTTATTTATTCATTTTGGCTCATTAACCTTTACAATACTTAAACCATATCTCATGGCCATAATCACCTTCAAATTCATCATTTTATTCATCATTCTTACAGCATACTCATCCTTAAAAAAAATTGTGCTTTAACCCTTAGTTTCAGTTTACCGTCTTAACATATTTCGTATTATAATTTATAATAATTTATCTCTAATTATTTTCACATGCTTATACTCGATCAAAACCATTAATTTACCGATTTAAACAAAGGGTACAACCCTATACATTTTTACGTGCAAACTCATGCAATTTCTTACATAAACATGCCAAATTAACCATTTAGCTATAGTAGAAAAATCAGATTAACATGCCATGTGCAATGCTTCATATCTCATAATTCGTTTTACATGAAATTTTGGCTACAAGCTTACTGCATAGCATACTAAACATGCCCACAATCAGATTATCATTACGATCACACAGTCTCAAGATATAACAGCTCAAAGTAGGCTTGTTAAACACACTTAGCACATAATGAAAATCGTGGTTATCTTCTTAGTTCATTTAACGGGGATTGGATAGGCATATATTTACCTTGTACCAACAGCAAATACGCGCCTAGACAAACTTCGAATACGCTCCTAGTATTTGTTAGCACAAATCAGTACAAAATCATCGAACTCAAGGGTTTGTACAAACAAATATCATTCGGTAACTAACCAAATGAACACATATCCATTTCAATACTTTATAACTCATTAATCTAACATTATTTCATGTAAAGTTAGTCGATTTATCACCTCTTCAACTCGATTCATCAACCGATTCATCCATCCATACAATTAATTCATGTTTTAACTTAACCCAATTCCGATCTATAATATTTACCTAATAAAATTGACATGCAAAGTGGTTTTTAACCTCTTTATACTAGGATACATCTCCTATCATCTTTTACTCAACAAATACCATTCCTTTTAAGCTTGATCTTAGCTATCACTTAGGATAATCACTAATCCTCATGATTTCTACTTAAATCAACACATGCATGTACATAAAACAATAGTTAGACAATAACATTGATTGGAAGGGTGGTTTGGATGTGCGGGTTCTTGATCCAATTGAGGCGACGGGGGTGCACGTTTTGAAAATATTATAAGTGACCACTAGTTAGAAGTAAACAACTCGAAAATAAGAATAAACACTAAGTGTAGAACAAGTAGTAAAGCTTACCAAGCTTGATCAACTTAGTCTAGCACTAGAACTTGAATCAACAACCTCAAGAACACTTGGAATTGAGCTTGGAAACTAAGGAAGAGTGGCGGTCTAGGTGGTGGTTCACTCGGCTATGGGTGGCCGACTTCCCTCTCTCTTCCCTTCTCTTTTCTTAACTTGTTGAATTACTTGGATAAGTGATTGTGTATGTTAAGAAGCAAAGCTTCCCTTTTCATAAAGTTGATGAGACTAGGGCAAGGCCATGTGTCTATACATTAGCTCAACTTTCCCTCAACACTATATTACAATTGGATTCACGTGAATGGTTGAGATTTGCTCTCATACTCTCACCCTAAGACTTGCTATAATATNGTGCTATAATGGCCGAGACAAAACGTCGCAATCGCATGAGGGTGAGTTAACCCGAAAAACCCGTCCTTAGTTCGAATTGCAAGCTGCAACTTGCCTACATGAAGGCGGAATCGCTCGTAATCGTCAGTTAGCCATACGACGATGAATTCGTTCCCGGGCCTTGTACACACTGCCCGTCACACTCTGCATAGGAGCTGGCTATGCCCGAAGTCATTACCTTTACCACAAGGAGGAGGATGCCAAAGGCAAGGCTAGTGATTGGAGTGAAGTTGTAACAAGGTAGCTCTACTGGAAGGTGCGGCCGAATCACCTCCTTTTCAGGGAGAGCTAATAATTCTCATAGTAGGGTATTTTGGTTTGATACTACTTCACACTCAAAGAGAAGTGAGTGACGTTTGAGTCAAACTTGGAGATGGAAGTCTTCTTTCGTTTCTTAGCGGTGAAGTAAGACCAGGCTCATGTGCTTAATATCCGAGGTCGGAACAAGTTGATAGGATATGGCCCCTCGTGTGGCAACATGGGGGCGAAAAAAGGAAAGAGATGATGGGGTTCCTCTCGCTTTTGGCATAGCGCTTCCGCCAGAGGCTCACATGACAGGCTACTAGCTCAGCTATAGAGTGTTCCTCTAATAATTGCATCATTTGGCGTGGGCTGTGAGAGCCCTTAACCACATAAATAGTTCAATATGCTCATCAATACCTAACCTTGGGATGTGGATCATCCACGACACATTAGGATGGTGTACTCCTCCTATTTGAACCGGGGTTTGAAACCAAACTTCTCCTTAGGAAGATAATTGGGGCGATTCAGGTGAGATCTAATATAAGTCCAACTTTGGATTCTCGTGGGATTTGGGCGGTCTGGGGGGTTCCACTATGACTCATCTCTTCTCGATAATCTCTACATCTCGTATCAGTGTATGGACAACTATCTCTTGAGCACAGGTTTAGGTTCGGCCTCAATGGAAATGGAGCACTTAACAGCGCATCTTGACATACCAAGAATTATAAGATTACCCCTTTCATTTCATTATGAGGTGATGGAACGATCATCCATTCCTATTATATATAATTCTGAATATAGATGAAGGTTGAAAGAGTTTAACCATAATTTCTAGATCGTAAAACACTCTATAAGGAATTGAAATATGGTTAATCAGGTATAATTGAATAAATCCGGGTACAATAATAGATCTTATTTTTCTTGTTTAATTGAGGTTGATGTCTCCATACCGGCCTAAGCAAGTTTCTGCTTGGAGCTCACAAGTGTACGTGTTATCATCGGTCGCACGACCCATTTAATTGTATGAACTCTACTCTCGAATATGTGAAGCCATTTGGCCATTTGGGAGAAATAAAGATGTGTACTTGCATGTTTACAAGCTTGAAATGTCCATTATATGCAAGTGGGAGATGTTGAAAATTTTAATTTATATATGCTTATAACGGACAAAGCCAAATAAGGCCTTAAATAGCTACCTAGTAGTTATATTGGATAAGCTCTATATATATGTCCTAAAATCTGAAATCATAAAAATGGCGTTCTTCTTTTCTCTCCTTCCCACATATGAGTGAAACGTGACCATTGAAGTGAGAGAGATTGGATAAAAAAAAAAAAAAACATTTTTTTTTTGGACATTGGATTTCTATTCTAGTAATTGGGATCTCGACCACTGATACTAGTACGTGATTCAAGTGTGATTTCTGTAAAATTCAGCAGCTAGTCTAACAAGGTAATTTTCGGGAAAACTTCAGTACAAGAAGCATGCTTCTACAAAAACAATAGGCAAAGTAGGAGAAGTCACCTCTCTAAGACGCATAAGTGACCCTCGAAGTCATCCCACTACAATTAGTGTTACCAGGGCCGTCCTTTGGCAAGTGCTAGGTGACCGACCGCACAGGGCCTCCAATTTGATGGGGCCTTATTTTTAACATATTTCCAAAAGTAAACCCACAACAATCAAATTTTTCAAGAAAAAGATTTTTTTCATTTTTTTTCAAAAACTCTTTCGATAGATGATTTTTCTGTTAAAAATTATTTTCATCATTAGTTAAGGGGCTCCATGTTTATTATTGCACATGATCTTTAAAATTTTTCAGAAACTTTGGTACAGCCCTGAGTGTCACCCCCTAAAAAGTAACTCACCCCTTAGGTGTTGGTTTATACAAAGGACAGAATCCATACAGGAGCTACTTGATATGGAATATCTACATTTTTTATAAGTGGTATGATAATAATGAAACAAAATTTGGGAGGAGGCAAAAATCCTTTTGTGCAAGTACTTTACCAGATTGCTTTTAGCAACAAGAATACATGACTATGCAATTCTAAATGAGTGGAAACATTAAGTAGTCAACTGCTCCCCTGTGATATTATTCCCCATAAGCAGATGTAATGTTTCAACTTTATAAAACGTTGAAAAACTAAAGTTTTCCCTAAGAATTAATAAGCAAGAGCACTAAGATAGCAAATTTGATGCGCTTTAGTCGGTGCACTTCTCGTCCAATCCAATCCAGAATGTATCAGGGTATAAGATCCAATTCCAAGGACATGAGGTCATGTACCCGTCTCAAAGTAGTTGGTATTAATTACGTGAATTTTTATATTGATTTTCAGTTTAGAAGAAATTAAACGTGCCAAATTATGTAATTGGATAAACTAATTGGTATTAAGTGAAAGTTTATACTTATTTTCAGTCTAGAAGTTTGTAACATATATAGGAAACAAGTGAGGATATGTTTGGCACAAGCTAAGTACCTGAAAATTTAAGAAGTAAATGAAAGTTAATTAGAAAAAGAAGATCTGAAATGAAAAGCTCTATGAATTAACTTTCCACTTTTAAGAGGCTTTAAAAAAAAAAAAAAAAAAAAAAAAAAAGAGGTTTAACTAACCCGACCCCATAAATGATTGACAAAGGTATTATAAGTGTCGTATACAAAATCCACAATAATATTATTGAAGGCAAGATAAGAAGCACATGAGTCTCATTACATTTTTTATTTTGCTTCAAAGGAGACAAAAATATCAATAAGAATCAAAACCCTCAACTTTACAGTAGGAAATAATTTGTCTTAACAATAGAACATCTCTTAAGTTCTACCATTAGTGTGCCATATTCTTCTTTCTTTATTTGTTGTTCTTTTCCAAAGATACGCAGAGAGGAGGAATCGAACACGAAACGGAGGGAATGAACACTTAAGTAGCTCTATAATTGAAGGTTCATATATAGTTGGCCACAAATTCCATATGCTTATATTTTTTTTCACTATGACACTAAGAAGACAAGGGGTACATTCGATGCCAACTACATTATGATAAGTAAAAAACAAGGAAAGGAGCAAGAGAAAAAATAAGAATGATGATGATGATGATGATGAATGATGTGATGGGAAGATTGACTTCCATGTTTGGGAACCATGAGAATGATGAATAACGAATGATTCGATTGACTTCCATGTTTAGGAAGAGAACCGAGAGAATATGATCCCACCGGTCGAAAATAGTCTTCCAACTTTCTTGTGATAGAATTTGTGCTCCTCAACATGAAAGTACAAGTAAATATACAAATTAATTTTTAAAAGGAAATTGGTTTAAATAGTCAAATACCATCTAGAATCTATGGTACTTATTCTGTTCCACAATCATCTTTCAGTATGGTTTATACATAGCTTTTAATTTAATTTAATTTAATTTATTTAATTTTTTTATTTTTTATTTTTTGTGTGTAAAGGGCACCTCCTAACGCACGGCCTCGGGTATTCCACGAATAAATTCGTGTAGGTGCTCCCCAGGAGGCTCGAACCCGTGACCTGGTATATAAACTAAATCTTGTTTACCAGTGGGCCAACACCTCTTGGGTATAACTTTTAATTAAAACACTCATAAAGGGGATGAAAATTTACTATAGGACCTTTTTATGAGTGAGGCTATATTCTGTTCATATTATTTTTGTTGATTTTTATTGTTGATTGTTATTTTTTGTTGAACTTTGTAGACTTTTTTTGATTCTACTATTTTTGTTGATTTTCATTGATTTTATTAATTTTCATTGATTTTTGTTGATTCGATTTATTCAATAGAGAGCGATTTTTATTGATTTTTACTGATGTTTGCTAAATTTTTTTGCTGATTCTACTGATTTTTGTTGATTTTTTCTGAAATCAACAAAAATAAGTTGCGCAGAATAAAACCTGATGGGGCATTTGGCAAGTGGGAATGGGAGTATGGGAGATTTGAAGTGGGAATTTAATGGTTGGGAATTTGATGGGAGTTTATATTTTTTGTTAGTTTAATCCCTTGTTTGTTATCCCAATGAGATTGGTAGGGATTTTTAGTAGTTGGCTTACTAAATACCCTTCATTAATGACGTGGGGTGGTGGTGATTAATTAATAAAAAATACAAGATAGTAAATTAAAACTGATAACTGAATTCACACCCCAATTACCAAGCCCTCTAGGTAATAAATTGGTGGGAATTGGAGTCTTCTATTCCCAATTCCAACCCCTCTTTTATTCCCTATTCCACAAACCAAACTTGGAAGTTAAAATCCCATTCCCATTTCTTTATTCCCACTTACCAAACGCCCCGTGAATTTATTGCAAGTGGGAAAGTATACGGGGTGAGGATTATTTATTAGTAGAGAGAAAAAAAAGTGGCAAGTTAGGTGATGGATTGATTAAAACAAGAGGGGGAAAGGAGGGATATATTTTACATTTCATAGTTTAATGGTTGTCTCTATATGGATGGTTTTATCATTGCGGGACAACTACATTTGGAAAATTTATTTAAAAAAGGTTGTGGAAGGGAGGAGAAATTATTATTGTATGGTCCCAAATCAATGTTCCCTTCTTTCATATAATAAGATATTTAGCATATCATTTGTTGGTGATTTGGAGTTGATTTCACTTATTATGTGAGAGAGGAACCATTGGTTCGGGACCATGTAATAATTTCTCAGAACGGATGGAGTATTATTTCAGCTTTTCTTTTCAAGAAACTAGAGTAGTTAATATAACTTTCATTGTATAAAAGAAACTTTGACGTGAATAATCCCAAGTTTGGGGCTAAAACAATAATCCTAAATTTGCATAACGCTCGAAATAACCTCAAGTTTGCATATACGTCACATGAATGAGCCCATGACAAATGGCATACATCAACCATACGTTACAAATAATATTATGTGGCGTCAACTTCCTTAGATCTCTATTCTCGTTTCAACCTGAACTCCATTCTTTGCGAGGTCTCTAGTCGAGCTCAAGTTAGGGTTTTGGGCCGGAGGAGCAACAACAACAAGTGAGGAGCTGGCATGGGCCCTGGCCACAACCAATTCCCCCACCATCCAACCACCGTCGGGCACCACCACATACAAGTCTATAAGTAAGTCATCGCCTTCTCTTTTTAGTCATTGAATATGCCAACTCATCACAATGTAACAATATAAGATCGTGGGATCATTCACACAACAAACTTGAAAATTTGTGATTAATGTAAGAGTTATGCGAACTCAGGATTATTATTGTTTTATAACTCAAACTTTAAATAATTCACGTCAAATTTTCATTGTGTAAAACCACATTCTACAATACTTTGGTTCAAATTTAACCACCTAATGTCATTATTCCCGACCAAAAACAAAAAAAGAAAACATAAATAGCTAAATTTACCCTACAAAAACATGAGAAAGTTTGAATAATCCTATTAAGTGTATGAGTGTATGCAAGGGACATGGGAATTTCATACACATTTTAGTTTCTTGGTAGAAAAAATATATTAAGCGGTAAAATTTGATTAAAGATAGTAGGTTTTTTTCATATAACGTGGTAAAGCCTCCTTTTGAATTGTAAAAGTCACTGTTTTGAGAAACCATAAGTTACAATTCAAGGACCAATGTGAGGCAAGTCCATGCAATAGAGTCATTCTCTAGATGTAATTAGTCATCATTCATGAAAAATTGGTCCATACATGGACCAAGTTCATGTACAAGCTAAAAACGTGGGTTGTGTTTATTTCAATTGTAATACGTTAATTAAATTGAATTGAATGAATACTATATGTGAGAGAAAATTAATTAAGTTGCAGTACTAAACTGAATGAATAGTAATATGTTAAAGAAAACTAATTAAGTTGCAGAACTGAACTGAATGAATAACAATATGTGAGCAAAAAAGTAAGTTGCAAAACTAGACTGACTAAATTAAACTGATCGCTGAATTGGAGTTAAACTATATTTAATGCAGAAACAATGAAATGAATACGCTTAGTGTAAAAAGGTTTATCTTTAGTCAAATTTTCTTTTCTTAAAGATTAGGTTTGGACTTCAGAATTTTTAGAAGAACTTTTTTTTCCAAGGAATAAAACAGTTATCTTTTTGATCTTACCAAGACATCCTTATGCTATTCTTTATCTATTCCCCTGTACTTTACATTAATACATTGTGCAAATCAGTGAGACGACTTTTCCTCTTGTGCGTTTTAAACCAATAACATGAGATGTAGAAGTTGCAAAAACATCCAAACTTGAATCGATTTATTTCAGTAATTCAAGTAGTGTACAAGTGGGCCATTCAACGTCAATGATCGCATGCATGGTTTGAGATCTTGCTTTCATATCATATCGTCTGGAATTTGTACGCGTCACAGCAAGAAGGGCCAAAATGCCAAATAAGTATTTAAAAAATACCCCTATTGCCATATTGATATTTAAAAATGCTCTGGCGATAATAGGGTATTTAAAATGACATATTTGCGCACTTGAGTATTAAAAGTGAAATTCCGGTGAAAATCTTCGGCGAATATTTATTTAAAATAATTTTTTCTCTTATAAAATCCCCGAATTATTTGCCCATTTCACTTTAATAACCTTTCGAAGCTATTTTATAGCGGACAAAAATGAAGAAAATAGAAAAAACATATTTAAAAAGTACGCATCGTCGGAAATTTTCGCCGGAACTTCAGTTTTTGGATTAAAGTGCGCAAATCGGTTATTTTAAATACCCTAATATCGTCGGAGTTTTTTTAAATACCAATATGGCAATAGGGGTATTTTTTTAATACCCATTTGACATTTCAGCCCAGCAAGAAGCTACAAATAAAGAAGCTGATCAATGATCATCATAAAGTATGAAAAATGTAAAAGATGCTTGGAACACCTGACTTTTGCTTCGGAATTTTATCATGTGAATCATAGAAGGAATGTCACTGTGCTATTGAGATGTGAATTTCCAATCAAGAATCAACAAATGCTCCAATAAATACAGTCATATCGACCTTGTAATTGTGGATTATGCAATGGGAGATTGACTTGTCACAGTTGCTGCTTTGATATCAACTGAAACATTAGTTTAACTAAATACACAAGCAACACGATTGATTTATCACGGTGAAAATTAAAATCCCGAAATGAGTCTATTATGATAGGAATTCCAATTAAATCCAAAAAAATATCTTATTGCTTTATAAGAAGACTACATCATGTATATAAACTCATCACTGTTTTACATTAATATTTTGGTGTGGGACTTGAGGCGTTAATTACAACAATTAAATGGTTACTACCTTTTACCATGGTTAATGATGCTGTTGTTGTAACACATGAATTCTATAGAAGTCTAATTCAAAAACATCAAAAATTATATATGGCGCGCATTTAAAATTATGCTAAAGAACTGCAGAGGTACTTGTTTTCTGTTAAATACGTACTCTTAAACACTAGAAATATTGTTGAGAATTACTGTGATATTACTGCAAATATTGAGGTGTTATCATTTAGGAAAATAGGATATATGTGTCAATGATTTCATATGTTGTTAACTTAGCTTAGAAGTGGTTTGCTAGTGTCATACCTTTTATCACTATTATGAGTTATAATGATTAATGATGGACCTCCAATTACAAGTTTAAATTCTAATACAATGAAGATTGGTGAAGTTTCCCTTGAGGATTATACCTATTTTCATAAACAATATATAGTTACAACAGTGAAGCCCTAAATACATTGAGTTCGGCCAAAACTCCTTTTTCCTACAGTAAAGTTTCCTCCGACCTATACTTGAGCCTTCTAAACACACAGTAGGCGTACCTGCGCATGATTCATGCTTTAAACTCAAAAGGCATTCGCATGATCGAGGAGGTGTATTAAGAAATATAATGATTGATGATAGGTCGCGAGTTCCTAGAAACCTCTTGCTCCTTTAATAGAGTTTCAGCCTTCAGTATTGTGCATATAAGGCAAAAAAATTTAGAAAAATGGCTAATAATTCCACATATGGACGACCTGACCATAATAATACCACATTTCACTTTGGCCCGGAATAAGCCCATATTAGCTCGCCCTGACAAAAATGAACTCAACGATAACGGGGTTAACTCTCCTTTCTCCTTAACTTGCATCTGTGGCCAGCTCTGCCACCTTAATTAGCCTACTACACTAGCCCACCGGAAATTCGAACATCCTCTTCATTGTCTCCCGGTCAAGCTATGTCCATGGCCTCGCCGGTGTAATACCCCAAG
>BSSO01005578.1:0-12968 GCA_030267885.1 Mesembryanthemum crystallinum | reverse complement strand
TTCGAGTTTATATAAATACAATTATTCATGGTCAAATGTCATCTCAAAGACCGTGCAAAGTCAGGGCGTCAAGATTTTAGTGAAACGGAGGGAGTATATTACTTCCCGCTTCCAAGATAGAAGAGTTCTTATTTTGGGTCATCCAAGATTTTATTCCCTTTTCATTTCTACTCTTCACCACATGCCTATATTCCGCTTTCACACTTTTAGTGGTGTCTCTGCCTCGTGGAATGTCCATTTCACTTGGGAGGGAAGTTTATGAACTTCTGAATCTGCTATCTCTACTTTTTATTCAGATAAGAAAAAAAGTATATATTAATGATAAAATCAGCAGTACATTCTAAGAAAATAATGAATCCTCTATGTAGAAACTATTTAATATTTACATATCAGCCCCAAGCTGCTGAATCTGTGAAGCCGTACAGCTCTATAAACACCCTGGTGCCTTAGCCCAGAGGCCAAGTAGGTAATCCTATACCACAATATGTAGGTGGACTAGGATGTCCAAGGAAAGAACCGTGCATTCTTTTCCAGTCAGATGCACCATAACACTATGAGAAAGGCATTACACCAAAGACGCTTCTTCTCCTTCCTCGTCCCACAACCAACAAAGCGTACTAGCAAAAACTCCATGACACTAGCAGGATAAACCCAAGGCCCCCCAACAACGCCAAACAATCTACTCGAAAGACTCCACGCTACATCACACCAAAAGAAAACATGTGATGCAGGCCCACCACTTGCCCTACCTCGGCAAAGCACACAAATATCAGGTAATAAAGCAAGATCCAGCCTCCTCCATTGGTGCAAATCATTAGTGTAAATGTTAATCCTATCCTACGCTAATGTCCACACAAATGCTCGTACCTGTAGAGGTACCTTTATCTTCCACAACCACCATGCAATAGGAAACCCAAACTGTTGCTCACTGTGGAACTAAGCAAGGACCTAAAAGAGAACTCATCGGAAAATCTACCAAAGACCTCTGGTCATTAGGATAAGATAGCTCCATAGCCCCCAAAATACCCAAAAAAGAGAAACTGAGGAAGAGCATTTTTTATTTTAAAAAGCATGGGGGGAGAGAGAAAAAGAAACATGTGAGGGAATTGGCATTAAAGAAGTCAGCAATCGCCACCGTGAAGAGTACGCATCAACATCAGCATTAGCACAGTGCCTCCAAAGAGGCTTCCACCTAGGCAGGGTAAGTAAGGGGGTCGGGGGTTGGATGTGCTCAGCCTAACTTTAACAAGGAGGCTGTCTCCAAGAACCTTGATCTCACGAACAACAACAATGTGTAACTTCACAATAAATAAAAAGTGACAATTTGAAGTGCCATGTTGATTTAGTTCATTATAATTTAGAGCCAAGGAGTAGTGAATCTTTTGAATAGCAGAAGTAATCAAGGGACTCTCATGCAAAAAAGTTGTCTACCCCTCCAATTAACCTCCCATAATCTAATCCGCTATCAAATCCCAAGCATCGACTCTCCAAGTGGTAGGAAACGCAAAGACTAGTGATATAAGCTTTAAACCTTCCATGGACTCACATGCTAGAAGCCTAATAGTGATCTGTGCATCCCAGCTATTTGAATGACTTGATGCCACAAGATTTATTTTTATTTTTTTTTAATAATAAAAATTTGTATTAAACCAGAATGACGATAATTAAACCAGAATGTATTAAGTGGAAAACCAAAGCCACTTGCCTACAAGAGCAACATTCTTTTTAATCAACCCACCACACCCAAGGCCCCCTTTTCCTTCTTAGGGCAAAACATCCAAACCCAATTCACCAAGTGATCCTTTTTTGTCCCTATCCACACCAGACCACAAGAAGTCCTTCATAAGACTCTCAAACCTCAAATCTATGTGCCACCGTATCAGGTTTCTAAATGAAGAATTGCAATGTAATGGAATACAGAAACTACAAGATTGGAGAAGAGTAATCTTGCCTCCTAAAGATAAGTAAACGTTCTTCAGGCCATCCACACGCTTGGAAACTCATGTTGCACCAACGACACCTAGAAAGCCTCCGAACGTGGATTACTACCTAATGGCACTCCTAAATAAGTGAGTGACTACCCCTGTATCTCATAGCCTACCAGATTAGCTATTGACTCTAGTAACCCCGTGCATTTAGCAAGATTGACCTAAATCCACGAGATTTTCGGATGTCCTTAAACTTGTCTAGATTGGCAATTGGAAAAGCATGGAGCCATCCACTAGTGTATATGTGATACATACACCCCTTCTCTACCCACTTCCAAGCCCTCAACCGCCCCACCTCCACTCTCCTTCCCAACTTCCTACTAAGCACATCCACCACATGAATGAACAAAAAAGGTGAATAAGAATCCCTAGAAGAATACAACCACTCTTTGGCCACCACCCATAAAAAGAATTGAGAGATGAACATTTGAAAAGCAACTCCTAATCCATTGTCTCTATTACATACAAAAGCCTTTCTTATGATCCCTTCCTTCGCATTTTAAATGGGATTTGCTATCACGACTTGATTCTCTTACATAAAATTTTAGATCAGAGACAAAAGAGTGTGGGTTTTGTCAAAAGAGTGTGGGATCCGCTATCATAATACTTAACCACTATTCCTCAAAATTTTTTGGTTGCCCTTCGCTCTTTTGCTTAGGGTCTCATAGTTCCCTTGAAGCTTCGGGCTTTCGTCTAAACTACATTCACAATACAGTTAACACCCAACAACCTACAGCTCAGATAGAGGCCTTACAACATGATCTCGCTAGATTTTTGATTGATGTGGTTTAGAAGTGAGGAGACTAATGAGCATCTCTCCTACATCTGGCTATAGATCCCGGACCCGATGAAGACTAGATACAGATCCATTCTTAAGGATCTGGATCTCTTTTCTTTGGACACGATGAATTTGGGCCAAAGTTGGATCCAAGGTGACTGAATCGTATCTGATCCTGGGTCTAGAAATTAAAGTTATTTCCAACCCAGAACCGCTCTATAATCCGATTTTTAAGAGATATATAATATTTTTTGCTCAAGAAAACATCTACACAATATTTATATATGTTTTATTTACATAACATGCTAACTTAAGTAATCTCAAATTCTACAATTTTTATCTTAGCAATGCCACCCAAAGTCTTACTCTCTACTAATTAGGGATAAATGCATGTAATTTACTTTTTCTAATATAAAAAATTGACAAGCAAGTAACTTAAGCTTGGACTCGATCCAGTTCCACACTAAATCTAGATCTGGATCTTCATTTTCCATACAGAACTTGCGGATTTGGACCGGATTTGGATCCAAGTGACAATATGCGGATCAAATCCGAATCCAGGTGGAGTCGGTACCCATTGTCATCCCCAATCTCTCATGTACTGTCCTTAGACTTGAAGTATTTGCAAACGCTTATTCGGAATCTTTGGGGAATGTTGAGTTTATCCTGCAACTTGAATGATGATGTTTCAAGTTGGTCAGAGAGGCTTGGGTACCAAATAAAGGGGATGACTCTATAGAGATGTGAGATGTTAGGAGCAGTTTGTCACGTGCTGACTCAGGCGGCCCGTGACAAGTTGGCATATTTGCATGGAGAGAAACAATTGGGTCTTTTAGACTCAGTTTCTCCCGAAGGGACAAAGTGGCTTATTTTGCTTTTGTGTGAGCTTTTGCACATACTTCATGAGGACCATTTGTCAAAGGGACCAACGGGCTTGATTGTCTTGGTTTATTTCTTAGAAGGATTTCTTGTCCTCTTCCTTGTAATATGTTGATTCTTTATTAATACATTATTTTGTTTTTAAAATTAAAAAAAAAAATATTCCCTTTCGTTTATAGTAACTTCCATAAAACTTTTTGTGCTCATACAATTATGTTTTCAGAATTAACTAAAGAAATGGTTAAAACCCTTAAGGTATGTTCAAAAATCTAGATAACTAAAGACTAAGAACTTGGCAACTTTCCAAGTATAATTACAATATTACATGCTAAAGCATCAATAAAAAGACTAAAGATCTTATGTATTCCCTTGTCCTAATATGAAAAATGGCATTTTCTAGTTTGCGTTATCTGATTTTGTTCAACTTTTTTCAATAGTAACTTCTCCTATTTGTTTCCCTCACCCTACTCTACTTAAAAGGATGTAGAGCCAACATTATAAATGAGACAACATTTCAGAACAGTGGGAGGATAATAGGCCTTGTGCATCAACATCTAACAAACCTGAAAACCCCAATATATGTACAGTTATAGCAAGGTTCCTGTATAACAAGCCAAACCAAGTCACTTACTAGTATATGTTTCTTCTTGGTGTCAAAATCTACATTGCGGGCATGGGCTTGCTCAATTGAGTTTGTCATCCTGTAGAAAGTATAGAATTAGAATTTAGACCATTAGAATTTAACTCGAAACATTAGAGATACATACAATAGTTGTCGCTAACCATCACTAAATACGTGGTGCTAAGGGCGTAAATGTTCCATAGATACGATGAAAAGTGGATTTAATCACTCCAAATATAAAAGGATTCTTTACTAGCATCAAGAAAGAACTCCTCACATTAACATAGTCCCAATCTACCATGCAAAAAAACCTTTTACAAAATTGTGACCATACTTGATGAACCTCCTAAGTTTGAGAACATCATTAATATCTCATAAGAAATTTAATATCAGAACACAACACAAAGTATGAAATCATTCAGGAAGTTGTCAGATTGAGCTCGAAGGAGAGAAAAAAAAATTATCAAAACATTTCTTGAAGGATGAATCCTTTTGTACTGTTATATATATAGGTTGTGTCACCAGTAAAAGGAATTTAGCCCTCAAAAGCAGACGGTGGTGCAACAATGGTAGGAAAACTCATCATTTCCACAAGCTTTTAAAGATCAGCCATGACAATAGAGCATGATCGTTCTTAGCAAAGGACGGAGGTTTAGGAATAATTCTTATTTCCCCCTTCACACAATTGCATGGAGAAGAAATGCCTATGATATATAATATTACATAGAAACAATACAGATATCACAAGCCTGAAAACAATCAGAAACTAAAAAATAAAAAAAAAATAAAAAAATGTGCCAATTCCACCTAAACTGAGAAACTTAAGGGTGGAAACCATTTTCAATTATCTGAGGAACATAAATAATAAAAGGCAGGAAGGCAAAATACCAACAAAGAAACAGACCAAAAGATCAGAACATACTTCATAGTTCGCAAGTCCCAAAGTTGGACTGCGGATTCACTAGTCAACGCAACAGCATTCACATCATGTGGATCCCATGCTCCACCCGATAAGTAATGAAGCATGCCAGCTGACTCCTGTGATTGTACCTAGAAATTGCAGCAAGACCTGAATATGAATCAAAACATGCATCTTAAAACTATATTTCAAACCAAATACTGTTTTTTGAGAGACAGAAATCACTTTAAGAAAGGCATGAACAACGTAGAATATCACTGTTACATGCAAGACCCATAAAATAATGGGAGAGCTACCGATCTCAGAAGGGATTTGCTTCAACCAGTGCAACCTGGAACAGGTCAAGGGCCTGAAAGCGGGTATAATAATGAAATAAAAACCCATGCTGATACAGGTGCAAATGCAGAAGGATCCTTCAATCCCGCAAAAATGCTACCAATAACCACATCCGAATGGCAAATCCCACCAAAAAAACATATTTCGTTCCCTCGTGCATTGTTTTCTATTTAGGTATTTATGGAAAACTACTACATTGAAGGCAGTATGACATTATGTTGCTAATGTATTTTGGGTTGAAGTTTTTCATTTATCTATCTTTTCTATAATACTCTCATTTTACTCTATTAATTGTAAGTGGTGACTACATATTGAAATTTCAGTGATATGTATGGTCCTACATAATGTTTCAGATGAAGTACAAAGTTTCAAGAATGGAAGTGATCTAAAGTTCTTTTGTTCAAGGTTTTTTAAAGAAATACACCATAATAAGATTTTAACAAGTTTGAGATCTTCCATTTCACACACTTGTCACATGGATCTATACACAGTTCTCCAGGATTCATTTATCTTATTATACGGTTTCTTAAATGTTCCGGAATTTTAGTGAAATACAAATTTCACCACCTCAATGGGGAACAATGACCAAGCACATCTCTCTCCTCTTAAGATGTACGGTACACCCCGGGGGGGGGGGGGGGGGGGGGGGGGGGNATGCGGTCAAAGAAAACACTACCAAAGTGAACAAAATCCTATGCATTTCCATATATAGATCTAAAGCATTTCAACCTAAACCCTAAATTACTCTTCAGTTTGTTTATACACAGGTGAAACTACACACAATTCCTGTTGTTCTTTCCAATTTGGTCATATCCTCACTTATGCTGTTAGACCTGGACATGACAGGGTTAAAAACTCCGGTCGACATATACAGCAGTACAAATCCATCATTGACGAAGGAATTTTTGAAAGAATAGTTGCCATTGCACGGTGGTTGTAGCTACCTGTGCAATCTTCTTTGAAGAATCCAAACTCCACAAGAGCAGATTCTGTTCATCAATGCTAATTAATTTATCGTGTCTCCCAGTAGGGCACCAAAGAACACTGCAGAACAGATGCATTGCATTAAAAGAATAACCTCCCCACACAAAAAGAGAATGCATTGCATTAGTCAATAATATATTGGTGCAGAAGAAAAGACTATATACATTCAGTCAAAACTTCAAACAGCTCACCATCTTATTTTACTGCTATGACCATCAAGAGCAGCAATCTTTTCCAGCTGAGGAGAATTTAGTTGACCATATAATTCAGGAATCTGCCATATTGCCGCTCCATATGATTCACCTTTAAAGGGGCAGTGGAGTAACAGCCATCAAAAGGAAATATAGACAAATACGCAAGACATGTATACTAAATGGCTGACAAGCAAAATATTGCCGACATTTCATGCAAATAAAATGGCAAAGATTAATTTGGTTGAAGTTTAATGTCCTCAAGTGATGATAGGATGGCGTCAAAGGAAAGGTGAAAAAGATTGGCTCAGTGACTTTTTGATGACAACTTCTTAGACTTAAATGTGAAGTCACTGATGCTTTGATGATATAAGCAATGAAAGAAACACCACAAATACATTACTCGTGTTGCATGAGATGTTTTCAGCATCAATATTTCCCAACAAAATATGCTCCTATATTCCTGAATATTAAATAGCAAATATTCATACAGATATTTGATAGGAAGCAATTTTCACATCAGAGACACAAATCTACTTTAAAGCAAATAACAAGGCTGTGTGAGGATTACCTTTCTCTCGCCAAGTTAAAACTACCAAAGGGTAGGAATCACTTACACCTGGTTAGAACTTATACCCAAGATTGAGTTTTCACTGAAAGAGAATTTACAAATTTCTACTATTGATTCCATTAATGTTTTATGTATATATTATTCCATTAAGCGTATATTTGATAGCTTAGAGCCCGTTTGGTCTAGCTTCTATCAACTTATACTTCTCCCTCTCACTCCTCCCTCGCTCCATCTTTCCAACTACTAAGAAGTTAACAAAGTTAAAAAAGGGGCTAGAAATAGAAATCACAGTTTGTAGCTTTTGCTTCTACTTTTACTCTTAGCCTCATTTCAACTTCTTATAAGTTGGAGATAGAGAAGGAGGTGGACATGGAGGAAGAGGGGTTGAAGAGGAGGAATGTTAGAGAAGAAGATGAAGTTGGTAGAAGTTAAGCTAAACAGACCCTCGAGCTTTAAACAATGACAAAGTTTCATAAATTGGTTATCGAAAGATAAAGCCTGTGAATCTCTAAAAACTCTAAAAGTGGGTGTGCATGATAAGCATGAGAAATAGTTGTATTCATGAAGATACCACTACACTAGAATTTGTTTTCACCAAAGGAATGAGCAACCAAATTTTGTCCATCTTTCCTTCCACTCAATCTGCCCACCACGGATAAATAACTGGTATTCGAATAAAAAAATTTCCCTCCCCTCACCAACACAACCTTAGGAACAATCCCCACCTCCTACCACACTAAAAGAAAGAAAATGACCACACTTGCAATGAGAAACTCTGTGCACTTTGAGAATCATCGTGAATCATGTCACCTCAATATCAAAACAATGACAACAATGTGCACAATCGCAGACATAAACTCCGTAACATGGCCAAAAGAAATTCATAAACATAATAAATATGCAACTCTTGAGTGTAATTGAAACTATCTATAAAACAACAATAACCAAGACCAACTGGTTACCATCGAAAAAGACTGTTGAGAACATCCGCTGATCAAATGGGCATGAAGCAAGGTCCCAGATCTCATTTGGGTGAGAGAACAAACCCTCACATATTAGCTCAGTTCCACCAGAAGCAAGTCGAATCAAATGCACCTAAACAAGTACCCCCAATTCAATAATCCTCCACAGATCAACTAAAACTACATAAATTTACCAAAATACAACAGAATTCAATACCTCATTTTCTTCCTTGAGACTGAGAGTACCAGCGATGAAGCTGGTGTGATCTGTGTCCGCCTTAACATCAGCAATACATCTAGCCTGAGTGATATATGAATCGAAATTGACAAATCAAACAGGTTAATATTGATGCGAAGTTGCAAATTCATCAGAAATTTCAAATAAAGAGCTAGGATTAGGGTTAGGGTTAGAGCTAGAACCTGGTACTTTAATCCATAACCAATGCCGGTTGATCCACCCTGCATTTTGTGAATGGAGTCAAAATGCCGGTGAGCTCAAATGGCTCTACTTCCTGTTCCTGCCCAGTCCGCCAAAATGCAAGTACACACACGACTGATCTCTCTCTTTCCTCTTATTTCTGTTTTTTTTCCAGTACTAGTTTATGTAAACTTGTACACTAAAAATAAGGAAATTTCAAATCTCTCTCTTTAGAGTCTTTTTGTATTTTTGACGGAAAATTCTTAGCTGCCCCTAAACTTTGATGTAATGCAGGTGTTACCTATTAGTTTTGAATTGGGCATGGGTATCGTGATTACCTGAACGTTCAACTAATAACAAGATTGTACACTTTCACTGATGACAAATGTATAGATGGTGCTTCGAAGGGAAATCCGATGCCAGATGGTGGGGGAGGTATTCTAAGAGACAACCAAGGGCGTATGCTACAAGCATTTGCGGAAAACTATGGGATATGTACTACTTCCTCCGTTCCAATTTTATCTTGTCTTTGACTTTTTCTTGATCAAACATTGTAAACTTTGACCATTAAATTATGAAAAGTTATAAAGTTTTACAAAGTAAAAATAATATTTTTATATTCATTTTAACTAGCACTTCCAAAATATCAAATTTTTATAAGTTTTATAGTTATAGAATTGTAGTTATATGTGGTCAAAGTGTCGTCTCATACACCGTGAAAGACAAGATAAAAAATAAACGGAGTATGACTCGAGCAGAAATGCTTGCCCTCTTACGTGGACTATCTATGCCTAGAAATTTAAATGTTTGCAAACTGAAAATTGAAATTGACTCCCAAGTGGTGGTACGGTTAACGACACATGAGGTTTGTCTTGATTGTCTCGCCAGATTCATTGTTAAAAAATGCAGAGAGTCTTACAGATGACAGATTGGGAAGTGATGATTGGTCATTGTTACAGAGAGGCGAACCAAGCAGCCGATTGGCTCACTAATACAGGATGCACCCAAGAAGATAAAGTTTTCTATTTTGATGTAGCTCCGGCTAAGCTTAACTCTATTTTGTTTGTATATGCTTTGGGTGTAGTTTGGTCGTGTCGTATTCAGTTTGTTTGTTTGTTCGTTCGTGGCTAGCCCTTCATATGTAAACCCCCCCCAAAAAAAAGAAAAAAAAAAAAGACAAATGTACTACCATTAGCATTTTTATTTAATATTTATCTTCTCTCTTCTACCCACCTAGTAAAAAGACGTGGCAAAGAGGGGGTTGCCGGTGGTGGTGAGAGTTGGTCAATTTCCTAGTGAGAAAGGAAAGAGAATTGGTAGGACAGGGAGAAATAGAGAGGAGATATAGTGGTGTTGAGAAGCGGAGGGTCATTTAAACTTTCAATTATATGGGTAGAAGAGAGAGATTGAGAGTGTAAAACAAAAATGTTAATGGTAATACCTTGCCTCTAGTGAAAGTGTGTATTGTTGCATTAGTTGAAAGTTCATGAATACCTCATGCACATTTCAAGAAGAATGGGTATCACGAGCATTACGTCAAAATTCAATTGTATCCTATAAATTTTTTGATTTTTTAATAAGAATTAAGGTCAAGTTTTTTTCCTCCTTGAAAAGTTTATTATCTGAAAGCAAAACAATCTTGTATACATCTAGTATAAAATGGTGATTTTGCTTCAAAACTTGGATGAAATTTAGGGATAGGTGATTTCAATTAAAGCAACTATAATTTAAAAATATATAGAGGCGACTTTTCTTCATAAAAGAGGTGTTTTTAATGATGTATACTTTACATTAGGTTCATGCAAATTTATGCTTTTGAAAGCAACCTTGTTTGCGGCGTTTTGAGTGAAAATGGGAGTTTTGGAGATTTGAAGTGGGAATTTCATGGGACTTCATTTTTCAATTCTCAATTCGTTAGTTTACTAATGTACCCTTCATTAATGATGGAGAATGTTGGAGGTTGGTGGATAAAAAGGACAAAATAGTAAATTTAGCTAACATGTGAATTCTCATCCCCAATTACGAAGTCCCCTATGTATAACTGTTGGGAATTTGAGCCTCTAGTTCTCGGTTCAATCCTCCTTTTATTACTAATCCTATAACTCAAACATAGGAATTGGTCTATATGGTAGTTTAAATCTCATTCCCATCTTTATATTCTCATAAAACAAACGGCCTATTAATACATTTCTGCCATAGCAAAGGCCCCCATAAACAAAGTTGATTATCAGTCGGGTCGGGGGGGAGGGGGGGATATTGGGGCTCGGGTCGGTGTTGGCCTTATCGAGCCACATTTCTAATTTTTTTTTTAAATTTCTTTAATTTTTAATTCTTTATCTAAACACGACTTTTGATCCGATTATATGAGATAGTTTTATAGTTTGCATTTTAACTTCAAGTTCTAAACAACTATACTATTACATTTTCAAAATCGTATTTTTAAATAAATAGAAAGTTCACATGAATGAATATACTATTTATACTCGTATTTCAAATATTGTTTTTAGAAAACTTATACATTTAAATATTGCATAAATCATGAATCAATATTAAATTTCCTTTTGAAAGCATCAAACAATAAAGGGGAAAACCGGGTCAAGTAGGGCCTCGAGTAACCATATTAACCTCTCGTTTAGTACTCCATCTGTCTCATTCAAACGTTTCCAAGCCAGCAAAAAATTCTTGTTCCACTCAGACGTTTCCAAACCAATTTGATCCCTACTATAACATCTCCATATTACCCTCCACTATCTACCAAATACAATAAAAAAATTCCCTACTCCACCATCTCTCCTAATAAAACCCTTTATATAGCTACTCCCCTCACAACTAATCACTCATTTTTTTGTCAAGGTTAGATATGGAAACAAATAGCTAATTAAACTCTTTTTAAACTCCGTTCCACAAACAGTTCGGAAACGTGTGAGTGAGACAGAGGGAGTATAAAACAGTGACAATATCCAATATTTGTTTAGCTTATTGTTAATATCTTTAGGTAAAGCCAACCTCACCAACACACATTGATTCATATTACAGTAGAATAATTGTCAAGTAACTGTAATTAAGCCAAAGCCATTGGCACATGCTTGGATGTGCGTTCAAAGCATGTCTCCTGCCGAAAACAACGAAAATACTTTACATATCTCTTGTTGCCAAGTGACACTAAAGTTCCCCCTCAAAAAAAAAAAAAAAAAAAAAAAAAAAGTGACACTAAAGTCCAAATGCAATGTTTTGCCTCTTCAAAGAATTTGTATACACTCCATACTTTAGCTCAGAATGAAGAGGCTATAAAAATTCGAAAAAAATAAAAGACAAATATTTGCATCTATCCTATACAAGGCACACCTATTATTGTTACAAGGAAGATTAAAAAAAAAAAAAAAAAAAAACTTGCTTAGAGTTACAAATTGATGTTTTAATATAGCTTATCTATCATTTTTTATTTCTAAAAACTACTAATTCATTTCATAATATAAGTCATTTTTAACATTTTTTGCAGTCTTATGTACACAACTTTGACAATTAATTTTAAAATAATATTTTAATAAACAAAACAAAAAATATAATCTTATAGAAGCACAATCTATGATAAATCTACAAATATTATTTTCATGTTATAAATCAAAATATTTTCTGATAAATCAATTGTCAATATAAATACCATGATGACTATATCATGTCAAAGGTGAATGAATATACAAAGTTGTAATGGTGGGTAAAGGTGAATGTACAAAGTCAAGCTACTCTTCATTATTGATTACTGTAAGAAATTGTTCCTGCATTATATTCTGTATCGTTAGATTAGAGGGAGTACACATTCCCTAAAGTAAATAGTGTGGTTTCAAGTGAAGTATTAAGTCTGATTGGGAATTCTTTTTTATTTTTATTTTTATATTCTAAAATATTGTTAGGCTATGTTCTCTTCACCTTATTTTAACTTATATTCAGTTCAGTTCAGTTCCGTTCAGTTCAGTTCAGTTCTAATCAGTTCAGTTCAGTTCATTGCATATTATTATTATTATTATTATTATTATTATTATTATTATTATTATTATTATTATTATTATTATTATTATTATTATTATTATATTTTATTTTATTTTCGTTGCTGTTATTTATTTGATTATTTATTTATACAAATTTATCCTAAATAAATAAATAAATAAATAACAACAACAACAACAACAACAATAATAATAATAATAATAGTGATCATAATAATAGTTTTTATCATCATCATTATCATCATCATAATAGCTATTATTTGAAAATTTTGCCGATAACTACCTTTTAAATACCACTTTTTGCGAATAACTACCT
>BSSO01005577.1:0-12969 GCA_030267885.1 Mesembryanthemum crystallinum | reverse complement strand
TATTCTCCCTTATTTACCCCCCACTATCCCTTACATACAATAAAGAATTACACTTTCTCTCTCCAATCACTCTCTCTCTTCACATTATTTTAATGTTTCTCACACCCACTACCCATTAGTTTAATATTTATCAACCAAGGGCAAAATAGCCTAAATACACCCTCCTTAATTCTTGTGTGAATAGTGCAATGTTAAGGAAAGTGAGGGACAGAGGGAGTAGTAAATAAATAGATAGATTTCGTATAGTGTTTGTAATGAATTGTAATCAAATTGAATTCAAATAGTAAGTTCAATTACCCAAAATCTTGAATATTGAATATGCAATCATGAAAACCCCCTTTACAGCATGTAACCAAAAACAAATTGTTGGCTGCCACTGCCACACACTTTAGACACTACTCGTATGAACAGAGGGAGTATTACTTGAATTTCGTTGTGACTGCATACATTGATCGGATCCCCATGCAAGCTGAACCATACAAAAAAGTACGTAAAACAGCTGTAGTTACGTGGCCCTTTAGTCCTTTACATACTCCATTCACCAAAGGGGACCTAGCAAGATTTGCCCTACCTAACGAATTAGCATCGTACCAATGCTCTACCTATATATATATATATATACACAAGAAGCTAGTACAAGGTTTTAGAACAAATTTCAGGGCATGCATTATTTTGGGTGGTTCACCATTTGTCACGTTAAGCCAAACGCAAAGGAGAAAGAGCGCGCCTTCAAAAATAACCCTTTAGTTGAGCTCCTATCAACCAGTCCAAATATAAAATGTTGCTGAAGTCCTTAGCAACAGCGTTTTTTTTTTTTTNTCGTTGCTAAATGGCCTTCTTTTTGGTAGTGAACTACATGAATTTGAAGTTCCTTTGAGATGCCCAAAAAGAAAATGTCCATCTATTTAACAGTTGAGGCGATTTCGTTTGATTTGATTTTTGGAGATATATATGGCTTCTTCAAGTTTCAAGCAATTGGTGTGGAATGTTGGCAGCATGCATGACCACAATAATGGAGAAGCCTGATATAGTAGGAGTATATATCTCCTCTCCCTCAATTAATATAATGTTGATGGGGTGTATTATTTTATCTGATCTGTGCTTCTTTTCACATAGATAAAAAGATGAAATGAGAATGTATTTCTTATGTTTTCCTTCGATATAACTTTTCACATAACTGCATGTGGATGATCATATCGAGAGGGAGACACTGGAGGATATACTTCGAGTTTGTCTTATGGACTATTAAGGTGTTTGGGACAAGCATTTACCTTTGATAAAATCTTCATACGATAACAGTTGCGCTATTACGCTAGCATCAATCAAGTGTCATATGCAACTCTTGATCTATGTGGGCATAAGTGTAGAAACTATGTTTGCTGGAATGACATCAATAAAATGATGATGATTATGTTCAGAATTTATCAAAGAATATAGATGTGGCCAGGAGAAGATAAAGAGTGCCCAAATCGGCACCTATTATTTTGTATAGAAAAGAATGTCACAGGTCCTATTTTGCAATATCTCAATCCAATTTAATCAATGCCAATTAAAAATATTTTTTGAGTTTTAGTTTTTCTATGTGGGCGAAAGTGTATAAGCTGTGCATAGGTAAGGACATAGGATAGTGTTGTATGAATATATAAATTATACTTTTATCTTAGCTAAGCGTACACTATATGTATAAGGGTGTGTTAACTTTTATCGCGCCGATTACGGAATCAATTTTATTTTGTTACCTTTTTTTTTATATCTTACATATTACTAATTATTTAGCTTTTTATGCTCAGTCCAATTCAGTTCAAAAAATTTCAGTGTAAATAAATACACAATAAGAGGTTAAACTGCAAGCTAGCTAGTAATCAGTAATCACACATACTTTTGGTTTGATTTATCTTTATGTTGCTGCTTGGACTCTTTTTTTCTTTTAACTAATTGTAACTGCACCATGACACACACAATAACATTTCTTTATGTTGATGCATGTACTGATGCACCTCTTGATGCATTATATTCGGAATCTCGTGTTCAACAACGAATATATTATACTTACTAAAATCAGCTGTTAATGCAGTATCATCAAGGGGCAACCGTTAAGTACACATGTAATAATAATTGGGGATTTGGGGTCTCGTATCTTCCTTGTAGGAGAGAAGAAGGACACCTAATATTTGGGCCATCGCCGTAGCCCATTTATGGTGAGTCTCACCGCACTAAATATCATTGCGTGACTTGGGCCTAGACTGAGTACTACTCCATGTTGTACAAGGAAAAAAGAAGGAGGGTTGATAGGCTGTGAAGGGTGTTTCGTGTAATTTATGTATGCCATGTTTGTCTTCATGAGCAAAGGTAGTGATAAAGAAAACATGCCAAAGTGTCCCACACAATATTTATTTAGCCGAGTTGTCTAAATTATTCATTTTCACAAAATATTATATCAGGATGCCTGATATATCAAGGGAAATATACTGCTAGTTTATAAAACGGTAATGGTAAGCTAAAAATTAGTATCGACGATCCAAAAAATAGTAATATCACTTTTTATTTTTTTACACCCAATACCAGTTCAGTACTATGTTTTACTTATACAGTGCTACTTTTTATTTATCCAGTACTCGCCTCAGGCGGCTTAATAGGAGAGTAATTGATTCTTTTTTCATTTTTCAATTCTCATAGAAACTACACAAATCAACAACAGACAATTTGGAAGAAAAAACTGTTCTACATCTGTATGTATATATATGAAATGTCGTGTTGTAGTTATCTTTCCTTGCAGTTGCAGTTGGTAACATGTAATTCCTGCCACTTAATTATTTGACTAATCGATAAAATTAGTATGTATCATTTTTCGAGAATTATGCATTAATTCAGATTCGTGATGCCAAAATTGAAGCAATCATGAAGCTAATCTGAAAGGACATGACATAACAAAGGTGTCAAAAAGTTGTCTTAATCATTGTAGCTGTAACAATAAAGCATTTTAGTTCGTTTTTGGTGATCAAAGTGGTAAGATCACGATTAAGATAAGCAACTTTGGTCTATGAACTTTGGGTATCAAAGTGCAAATTAATGTTCCCATCAATGGTTAACTCATAATTCAAGATATGGGCTTGATAGTGACACTAGTCTCACCATTATTGGCTTAAATTTTGCCAATTATATAAAGTAAGGAACTTGTTGGACCCATTTGTGTTGCAGTTTATAACGTGTGAGATTGCTTAGTGATAATTTAATCATATATATATATATATATATATATATACACTTCCCTTTAAAACAAGCTAGCTTAAGTTAAGTTATTTTCACTTTGATCACAAGATTCACAACCGTTGGATATTCATTAATAGGAAGTCTTATCTTAAGTACAACTCATCCACTTAACTAATTGATATGCTTACAAAAGCCAAAATCAAATATGATACGTACTCCTTTTATTCCAAAATAGTAATTTGTATTGTTATCCTAGCCTATTTCGTAAAATGAACGCTATTTTCATTTTAGGTCGTTTGAAAATAAAACTCTCGTTTGTTGAATATGTAGGCATAACATTTAATACTAGATAGAGAAGATTGAGAAGACCACGATAAATTAGGTCCAAAAATGACCATCATTATTGTTGATTTTCCAGTAAATAAAGGACATCAATTAGATTAAGGTGAAATAGTTAATAAGGTACCGGTGTCATTGTTAGAGAACAACATATAGATTGGGTGTAATTTGATTTATATTAGGAGATAAATATTTGATTGAGCCTCTAACCATTAGCTTAAACTTTTGGTTGAAATGATTCTTTCACATGGTATCAGAGTTTCAGTGACCAAGAGGTCCCAAGTTCGAATCTTGGGAAGACCCCCTTGCCTCTATTAAATAGTCGATCCAAATCACAAGGTTTGGAGGGGCCTATGCATGATACACGCTTCAATCCCAATGGGCATTCGCGTGGGGGGTCGTATTAGGAGATAAATATTTGATTGAGCCTCTAACCATGGATTTGAGTAATCCTATGATGGATGACTTACCAGAAACTTACTCAGATAGCATGTGTGTGAGAATAAAGCATGCTCAAAAGGCATATGGTGGTACGCGGGATCACTTCTAATCAGCCAAGAAAGCGGATCTTAGTAACACCATCAACCCATGGTCAGTTTCCTAAGGTGGATTTTGGAACTAGATTAGTGTTGAATGCGCAAGAAGAGCGTGCATTCTTTGAGTGGGGATGAGTGTAATACCCTAAGAATTTATGGTAGAGAAGAGTTAGTATTACCTTATATCACCAAGGTACGTTTCAATTTAAGGGAGCCTAAAACTAAGAAACTTCATAGTTGATCGTGCTTGAATTATTGGAGTATTATTGGGATGGGTGAATTGTCCTAGAAAGTTTCTCATATAGCGAGCGATTGAGGTCAAGACATGTTAAAAAGGTTTGTTGTAGGGTCAGCCCCTTGCTAGGAAAGTAGATATTGGTTGACCAGGATGTTACAAATACTGACACACACACACACACACTATCTCTCTCTCTCTTGCTCGCGCTTCTATCTGTGTTACCCTTGTTTTCAATTAGTCATGATCTCCTTCCCCCTCTCTCAAGTATTGCTTCTTGCCGAGTGGAGTGAGGAACGACGGTGAGCGATAATAGTTTTCTTGGCCATAAGGGAGCAACAATGAGAATTCTTGTGGTGTGTATACACTATATTTGAATAGTATATTTATTTTTGTTCTTCTATGGCGATATAATCCCTAATATATAATATTTCCTTGGTTTGACATTAGAAGGAAATATAAATTGTGACCGTTCACTCAAATTTAAGAATAAAGTGATTTCTTAAATATATACGCCACAAAATCGAAAGTTTGTAGTAGTTTAAAAATAACGATGTATTAAAATGTTGAAAATGTTTGAAATTTACAAATAGAAGGAGTTAAATAATACAAGTTAAAAAAAAAAAAAAAACTTCGACGTCACATAATAACATGTGCATTTTCTTTTTTAATCAGTTTCAAATTAACTTGGATATTTCCTTTTTTAGCCTATTTTTGTTAAAAAGTTGACAAAATACCCCATCCCATATCCCCACTATCTCTCATCCCCTCATCTCTCCCGCCACCACCAATATGGATTTCCTGCCCTACCCCTCTCCGCGGTGCCGCCACTACCAAGGTTGCCATCAACCGACGAACCAGACAGTTGCCTCCTTCCCTCGCCCATAGGTCAGCAGGCAATGACAACCTTGGTAGAAGGGGGAGATTGAGGGAGGAGAGAGAGTAACAGTGTGTGGAAGGGGGATGAAAAGGTGGGGGAGGAGAAGGCGGTGGCAGCATTATCATGGCGCATGTGGGGGCTGGGAAGGGATGGTGGTGGGGGGGGGGGGGGAGGGGAGGAATAATACGTAGGGATGGGGGGGAAGGAGGCCACCTAGGTTGTTAGCCGACAACAACCCTTGTGGTGGTCGAGCCGTAGAGGGGGAGTTGGTGGGGCAGGGGCGATAAGTATATTTGGAGGAGAGAGTTTGAGGGTGTGGGAAGGTGAGTAAAGGAGAAAAATTGATTATTCGTATAAAAGGATGAGGGTAAATAGTGGAAGATATTTATGTCCAAACACTTCTCTTTTAAATAATTTGCAAGAAGCAAATGTCCAAGTTATTATAAGATAGAGGGAGTATATATAAAACTAATAGTTTTATCCAACAAGTTAGCAATTCGAAGATCACACTAGTGTAATTAGTAGGTTTATTTGTGCAATTACTCCCCACAATTAGATTCAGATAATGGGTTTTTCCAACACAATTACTCATACTAACAATTTCATTTAACCAAACATTCTCGACATGCATCTTAAATAATTACAAGATCAAATAATCAATTAACTAGGCAAGGATCGATAAAGTGAATCCCATAACTTAATCATGTGTAATAATTAATTAAGAGTAAAGCTAATTAAACCAAGCAATTAATGACTTGGAACTCGATAGAGATCGACTAACAGTACACACATATCTTTCATGCTACTAAAACATTTCTCTACTAAGTACATTACATGATCTCAACTAATCATAATTAACCCATTAAATTAATCCATAACAACACACTTAACTTCACAGCCTCAAAGACAGATCAATATGGTTAATCTCCTCCTCGCTTGATCCATGACCATGAGACCTCCCATATCCCATCATCACACGACTCACCCCCATAAGCTGATCCCCCACAGCTCGGCTCGAACTCAAACTCGACTCAAACCCGAACCCCGAGTAGTACTGAGGCTTATTAACAGCCCCACCACCCGAACCACCACCTGAGCCGCTGATCTCGCGGCTCTTCTTAGCCAGGGTCCGCTCGAGCTTGTGAGCGTTTTGGTGACCTCCCAAGGCCTGTGAGCTATAAAACTTCCTCTTGCAGTAAGTGCAAGAAAAGACCCGCGGCTCGGGGGCCGGTGGGCTTAACGGCGACGAAGGCGAGGACGAAGACGAGGAGGATGAGGAGCGGTGCAGCCCCAAGTTGAGGCTGACCAGCTCATGATGAGTACTGTAAGGGCTATAATCCATTTTGTATGTATATAAGTATATATATATATGTATCCTAGAGAGAAAATACAAGTAAATAAAATGATGTTTTGATGAAATGATGAAGATGATGAGTTAAGGTTAAGGGGGAAGATATGGTGGTGATATATAGTGGAGAAGAGAGAGAGGGGAGTTTTGTTGGGGGATGCCATAAATGGAAAGGAGAAGAGAGAGAGAGAGACAGGGAGCTGCAAAGTGCAGTAGGGAGGAAACGAAGTGTTGTCGCCCCCAGTAATGGCAGCCCTAGGGCCCACTGTCGGTTCATGGTCATGGAAGGAAGAAAATATTATTACGTATTTATTTTATCTCTGGTTTTAGTCAGTCATATGTGAGACATGGAGGGGTGCAACAATATCTTCCCCATTATTGGGCTGTNGGGTCTGTTATTTACGTATGTCTGGATTTTGGAGTGATGGAGGTGGAGAATGTTGGGGAATGCCGGAGTTTGCTGGGATTATTGTTGATTTTTGTGACTCAAAAGTGCTGGAAATTTTTTATTGTTTGTTGTGAGTTGCTGGAACTTTTTACTAATTGCTGGAAATTGTTGGGTTTGTTGGAGAATGTTGGGTTTCAAGAAAAACAAGACGAAAAGAACATACCCTAAGATTTGGCTTAAATATAGATAAAAAAAACCGTATCAATAATCATACTGAGGTATAATAAGATGACTTTCCGACTAGTCAAAGATAACGTGGCAATGGAATTTCAAATTTTCCAGCTCAAATGAACTAATTTTGATCAAAATACTTCTAATTTCAGTGTTATTTAGGAGAAAAAGTCTCACCTTTTACAAGGACAATTTGAACTTTTTACTTGCTCCAAGCACTGGATTCAGCATTTGCACTTAACATATCGAAAGTTGTATACCTCATTGTAATTGTTGGAGCATCAGTATACATACATGTATTTAAGTTAGACCTTAGTATACGTCACTAAAATTTACCTTTTCTTTTTTTTCTTTTTCCTATTTGGGTTAGATGTGGTAGTAGTTCAATTAAAGCATGAATGATGCATATATACATCCATCCATACCTGGCGGTGTTTAAATGTTTGAAAATTAGTGTGGGGGATTTCAAGATTTGAATTCAAAACCTTTTGGTTACTATAACTCTAATATTATGGGTGAAAGAACCATCTTAATCAAAAGTTTAATTAAAATATTAGTTGGAATTCCAGTCAATTTTTTGTATTCCTTAATGCCAACTATATAGTCATCAATTTTATCTCGTTTAATTTAATTTTGCTATGTGGGATATGTTTTCCTCAACTTATTTGTCAGTTTTCATAATTATTTTAACTAATCAATTACGAAAAATATAGTGGAAATAGATTAAAAAGAAGTGAGAACAGTCGATTTTTTTTTAACCTTTTTATAAATAAAGAAAGTAAATGCGTTGACTTGGAGGTGTTTGGGTAACCCTCCCAATCCGTGAGATTATATCTTGCATTAATTCGGACGTACAATACCTTGTGTAATTTTTGAATTTGTAGAGGATAATTTACTATACTATACAAGACAATGCTTTATGCATGGTTAGATATATCCTTTTTCACTTGCAAATTATATCCTAGACTAGATGTACAATGTACTGTACACTTAAGTGCACCGTGTATACCAATTGCAACAAATTAAACAATCTACGATACATTTGTTTCCTTTTTGTTGCCTCATTTTGCCTAAACTAAACTGAATGAGTATTGAATGAATAGTAAAATGTGAAAGAAAAAGTAAGTTGTATGTATTTGACCTGACCTGAACTGAACTGAAATTAACAGGGATTGAATCAGGTGAAATGGACACGCCCTAACTAAAGAGTGCATACCTTCTACTTGAATACTATCTTGATTTTCGAATAGAAATTTACAAGTTTACCATAAGTATGTCATTATGTAGGCTCCCCAAGCCGCCCTAAGCCCCTTAATCAATACTATCAATCTGCAATAATTTCTGTACAAATCAGGCTTTGAAAAGTAATCACATTACCTTCCTATTTTTATTTTTTATTTTTTTTATTTCACACCAAGGGTATCCACGCTAGCCAATGCAAGGGATTTAAGGCTGCTTCATATCCAAGACGAGATTCGAACACCGGACCTTAGTTAAGGGTGTATAAGTCCTTATCCACTCAACCACACCTCCTTGATTACCTTCCTGTGTGAGACGCTGTTACACTATTTCAACCATAATTTCAACCTCAAGTAGTTAATTATTATGATCTCGACTCACTAATGGGTACAGCTAGATCTGTCTCTTAATAAGATGAGAGTATCATCAGTTTTCTAGTAATGTGACTCCTCCTTGCTTCAACTTTCCAATCCAAAGTCTTGTTTATTAGTACCTGAGGTAAACAAGATAATCAATGGACTAGACAAATCATGGCAATTATTAGAGTAATATGAATGGACATGTCACGTTAGCAATAAGTTTATGCATCTTGGGACATTGAACCATTTCACTTAATTATAAGATGGGAGTATACTATAGTACTTGTACAATTGTCATTTTGGTAGTGGCCTGTGTCTAAGTGAATAATGACCAATTGATTCATTTGTACAATACTGAGTTTCTCATTAGGATATGCTTAGACTCTTGTGTCATATTTTTGCACTTATAATTATTAGTCAAACTTGATAGTGATACATTATTGATCACGCTTATGCTTATGTTAACACTCGTTGATACTTAGATTTGAAAATACAACTACGAATGCGTCATATTTAAAATAATATTTTAATCATGTTGTAAAAGGCTTATTGTAAATAGACAAATATAGTATATGCTCTCAAGTCTTACCCAATTGTATCAATTCTTAGCTAATATTGAAGACACCTAAGTATCAAGCATTCAATTAACATCGCTATAATTAATTGGATTGAGAGCTTAAACCGGCCAACTCCATCAATAACTTCCTCATATATTGATGTTGACACAAGATTACTAGGAATTTTATCCTACTTAATTAAAGTCTCTTGAAAAAGAAGTTTAAGTGTATAATTTCTTTTGGCAAATTTGGTTTTAAGAAAAGGCAAAACCAAACTAGCCATTGATCATAGCAAAGACAAGTTGCCCAATTAATTACTAGTCTTTGAAATAAAGAAAGAAAGAAAGAAAGTTGGGCATCATCATCATCATCATGATCATCATCATCATCATCATCAGAAGTTGATCAAGATTGGTGAAAGCCAGAAAATGATAGGTGATTGGACAAAGTTGTTTTACTGTTGACGGGGAATTAATTACTAAGAAGAGAGGAGCATATCATACGCAATTTACATGATGGGACCCTCATGCCATCCCCATGCATGTATCACAATGTGTTAAGTCACATCCCATAACTCCCCCCTCTCCTGAAAGTCTTTATAGTAATTCTTGGAATGCAAGAATTGAGTTATTAGATTTTGTCCAAGTATGTTTCTTAGTGACTTTGCTTGTAATCTACTACCCCAACTTGATGTGAATCTTTCAACCCAATTGGTTGGTTTGGTTCAAGTTGATCAATTATTAGTGATGGGCTGATGGCAATGGAGTATGTACCATGAAACTGTTAATTCGATGGACAACTTAACTTAGCTAAAACTGACAATAAAAAATTGAAAATTAAAGACAATGGTTTCCAAAATCCAGTTTTTAGTTTTGGAAATAAATGTAATAAATACTGAAAATAAATCAAAAATCACCCGAACAGTGCCTATTGTATTTGTTGTTTTGATTGTCACACATGGAAAGAATAAGTTAAGGGTGCGTTTATTTCAAGTGAAACTAACTGAACTAAATTGATTTTTTAACTGACTTGATTGCTAAATTGATAAGTTGAACAGAACACACCCAAAACAATTTAAGTATATAACCATAACAAGGTACTCCTTAATTGATAACAGGTTTTAGGATGAACTTTCGTTGTAAATTATGGATGCAGGGTCGGAATTCAATAGTAACTACCCAAGCTCTCATCACTAAGTTATGGTGTGATAGTTATACTTGATTAATTGGTTAGAAGTTGAGAAGATCAAATCATTGAGAGTCCTTGCACCCACTTTGTTTTTCTTCTCATGAATTTCTCCTATATAGACATAGATCTTTCCAACTTAATAATCATTACATGATCCCCCATATACATATATATACTCAAATTCCATCAAGAAATAAATCATAATTAGTGTGAGACAAACATCACAATAAAGAGACCATATTGAACTAAGATATGTAGTGATCAATTGTCTTATCTTAAACACATTATAGTACTATAATATAAAGACAATTAAGCCGCTATTGATTGAGTATTGAAGCACATGGACCTGAGATTTGATGAAGATCATATCATGCATGGGAGTAGCAGTATTAAAAAAAAAAACAAAAAAAACTATATAATATAAGTAATTAACAATCCCTAGAAATTAAAGCTTGAAGAAGCTAGCAAGAACATAGTAATATTAGCAAAACATACAGCCAGCTATATAGATATATATATGATTGCTGTGAACCTTGTCTCTTTAGTTAGAGACATAGCATCAGCTTGGAAACTACCAAACAAAAATATAATAAAATGGAGATTCCTAGCTAGCTAAGAATGTACATATAAAAATTCCTTAAATTAAATTTATTTTAAGGATCTTTTCAACAGGATATGGTCTTGTCTCTTTATATGACTTCAATAACATGAACATTTTATAATTAGTATATACAAAAGGTGATATGTTATGATCCTAGGTTGTTTATTTGCTAAGTATTTGTTGAGGTAATTAATGAAAGAAATTAAGAAATTAAAGAAATTAAAGGAGATATGGGTATGTAGGCTAGCTTCTTAATTAATTGGTTTATTATGCATCAAGAAAATGGGACAAAGTTTAGGGAAGGACGGGGGCAATAGAGGTAGACAAGTGGTTAGGAAAATGGAGATGTTAATTTGTGGCTGTCGGGTCATTGTATTCAGTGATTATGGGGGTGCTGTAAATGGGTTGTGGAGGGAAGGAGCAGAGATTGATTGACAACCTAAAAGTACAAGTGCATATGAATCCACTATATATACATATATCTATCATGTTATAAGTGTACCTTCTATCCCTATCTTATGTAGGACAATAATAACATGTGGTTAGACGGGTTAATCCAACAAGTTTCGAGTTTCGTGTTGATTGGGTTAAATTCCTATTGATATATGAGTCATATCCGATATTTATATTATTTTTCACAAATTCGGTTGGATTGTATAAGAAAAATTATAAACTCCAAATTAGATCAGGTCAGTTTTTGACCGATATAAATTTAACACCTTATCTTTCTGACCCGAAGAATTCAAGATACTAAGAATTCAAGATACTAATTAGTTTAATATGTGGGATGCTAGCTAGCTAGTCCCAAAATTATGAATATAAGGTAGCGGACAAATTTTGACCAAAGAAAAAAAAAAAGGGTAGCAGACAAATGATGAATCATGAAACACAAAAATGGTACAATGAATGTAGTGAAAAGAAGTTAGTTAAGTTGGTAACTACATTGTCTTTCACTATCATATGTAAAAGTTAGACGAGTTATTCTTCATTGTCCCTTTATAAGGGAGCTAGCAAGATGAGTTCCATGAAATTTTCATTTTCATTTGTCATTTTTGAGTTCAATACATTTACATACAATATATAGAAGAAGGAATATCTAAAACTTTATGTACGAATTGACTCAATTTTATCTAGCAAGTCAATTATATTTTCGTTTGATAAATGCACATATATACATTTGTGATTGAGGACCATCAAGTCTGATTAAAACTAATCTTGAAATTATTTCATTTGAAGGCTTTCAAAATTGGCTACTTCAATTACAATAATTTTATCCCAAGTTCATGTAGATACATGTACGTATACGATACTAGTTTTAGCCCATTTTATTGCACGGTGTTTATAACGGAAAAAAAAAAATCAAAAAAATATACATGTTTTTTTTTTTTTTTTACTTTTCTTTTTAACTGTGACAAACAATTTTAATAGTAAGGCTTCGATTATTTCAACTTATTAGCATAGATATATGTACATGTATGCTCTTAGGAATCAAAATAATTTGCTCATCACACCCTGGAATCATACTCGACACATATTTAATCAAGAAAAGGTAGCTAGCCAATAAGCTTATAAATTTGATTTCTTTTGGTTAAGAGAGTCACAAAGTCAAGAGTATCATTTTTTATACAACCGTCTAATCATTATATTACCTAATTTAAGGTGAATTAAGCAACGTACGATATTTTTCCACAACTCATATGTGCTCCGTATATAGATTTACCCCTACGTTGTTAAAAATACCCCTAAATTATTTAACATCCTTTATGAATTTGGTCTTCTAACGGTTATATAGATATGCCCCAAATTGTGCATAAAGACAAAGTTATCAGACCTATGAACTTGTTAAGTGGGATGTCCC
>BSSO01005576.1:0-12969 GCA_030267885.1 Mesembryanthemum crystallinum | reverse complement strand
AGGCTGCTCCATACCCAAGGCGGGATTCGAACACCCGACCTTGGTTAAGGGTGGATGAGTCCCTATCCACTCAACCACACCCCCTTGGTTAAAAGCAACATAAAGGATGATTATCCATTATTCTAAATTGGAAAACTTATTTTTGAATGGTTTGTAAAGGTAAATAGGTGACGGAGGGAGTAATTAATTTGAGTGGGAGTAATTAATTTCTCCTACTCTAAATAAGTCTAGTAAAGAGATGAGATGGTAGCTGTAGTCTAGTCTTTTCTCTAGTGTTTAGGGTTACAAGGCACTAAAGCCTAAAACACCATCATGTGTCCCAAACAAACCCTACTCACTCTAGTCTAGGCAACATAAGATTTCCAAAATGATACTATTATTACATTAAGTATTACACTAACTTGTACTCCACCTGAAATGGAGATTTACTTCTTACGCCTAAATTCCTCATCCTCTGTCACCAATATTTGTTCAAGTTATGTGTATAATAGCCGCTTATAAAAGTCTATGCGAAGTTGTCATATCTACTACTCCTTCCGTTCTCAAATGAAAGTTACGCTTGGAATTCCTCAACTTACATGTGAGTTGCGGAATTACAAGCGTAACCTTCATTTGAGAACAGAGGGAGTAGTACTTATACCTGGTTTCATATTGCTCAAATTTCACGCTTATGTGCAAGCATCTTCTGAATTTAGTTCCTCCTACATCGATGAATCACATTTGTGCAATTAAAATTGTCTGAATTCTCTTAGAAAGACGCCTCACTTGTTCTCAAACTAATCAAATCCTATTCATATGTTTGGACTTAGGTCCCTAGTGATTTTTCTCTTTCACGGACAACTTGTCCTTTTTACTTTTTTTTGTTATCTCCCTTTCCTTTTGTTTGTTTGGTTTTTCTCTTTTGGATTCATCAACGACTCAACATGAACCACGTAACACAACAAATTACTTAATACTTCTTTTACCATTAGCCTTGCTCGTATAATAATGACGAAAAATAACCAACTCGATGTTTGTGAATTCTCACAACATAGGTCAAAAATATGTCTCACTTTTTCTTTTTTTTTTTTTTATTGTATTGCATTCATTTCAGATCAATTCTGCAACTTACTCTCTTTCTTTTTCAGTACTATTTATTCAATTTTCATACATTTAGTTACTAACACAGTTCATTTGAAATGACAGCCTTGAGACCTCATGCATCTAGATTTCCCCAAGTAGTAACAATAATATAGTAAGAAATGACCCAAAGTTATTATAAAATGAAGGAACAAACCTACCTGTTAAACACACTTTTCTCATCAAAAATTTGCCAATTCTGTCAAAATATACTAGTAGTGCAAACCACTAATGAAGCACTGCATTGTACAATATCACTGTTTTTTCACAAACACAAGGCACTTGCCCCCTCAATGCTGTCTTTTTATATGATGCATCAAAGGAAATTTGAGGCTCCAAACCTCAAAGGAAGCATATGCAAAATCAAGCAAAGACATCAGACATTTTTTTTGTTCCTGTTTTTACAAGAGTAGCTATTCATTTAAGTAAGCATATCCAAAACAAAACCCACCAGTTTGGCTTCTCTCCTTTTTACAAATTTCCAGCTCGAAGCTGAATTTCTTTTTCTTTTTTCTTTTTTTTCTTTTTAAAAAAAGTTTCAGCAGGCAAAAACTTAGTTAAACACAAATCATTTGATCTCTCTCAACTGAAATACCAACAACTTTCCGTTCTTTTCACTTCGATGAACTCTCAATTATCACCTTGCCTTCCTTGCTACCACCGCCTGCAAAACAGAGGAAAATACATTAGTGTGAGTTGAGCATTAAGGTTTTGTTCATTTCAACTAATGACACTAAACTATACTAAATGAATAGTACTAATATGTAAGAGTAAAAACAAGTTGTAGTACTACTAAACATAACTTAATACAGTATTGGAATAATGAAATGAACAAGGTCTTCGACAGTCGAGATAGAAAGCAAGGAATGTTAAAGGGTCCGGACATAACTATCTTGCAATCAGATGTCCGAGGGTTAGGACATAGGATTCAACTGATCAACACATTTGAACCAAATTTTTAGTGCTTAATCAGAAAGACACTTACGGGTCAGAGTAGGGAGATCAGAAGTCTTCAACACTCGTAGTCTCTTCACAGTGCACACAAACATGCTGCAAAAACAAACGTTCTCATAAGTCAACAAAACCAAAGTCATACATCATATTTATTTTCTGTTCATTAAAGTAAGAAGTAGACGAAACAAAAATAAAAATAAAAGACAACACAAAGACAAAGTCATGTAAATCGGAACATTTGCAATATGTTCAAATTGCTGACATGAAGACAGCATCAGATGGCGCTCACTAATCAATAATCAATATGGTAGTTTTTCCTAATATATTACACATCAATTGCAGTGTAGTCCATGCCACAAGAAAAAATAAAATAACCATTACGTTACGCAGAGCGACAAAAATCTTCAAGCAATTTGTCAAAACCTCGCTTTAATTATAATTGGTTCTTAGTTCTTACAAGAGTGTGCCAACATAGATTCGTTTTCACGAAAAACACAACATACCATTTACATTGGGTCGAGGGAAAAGCTCGACTAACCAACAAAACGAAAACAAAAAGAATGCGAATTATTGTCAACAAGATAGGAATCCTAATCTGGTTTATCGGTTCAATTAAACAAGGTGAAAGCAACCAATTGGTTTTTTATTTTAACGAACCAATGACCAATGAAAAGGACACAAAATGGTATAGTAGTGCATAAATTATACTCAAAGATTCAGATAAATGGTAAAGATGCTTACTGCCATGGGACATCCCCAACAAGCATTCTGTCTCCTTCATTATCTTCATATACCAGAGTATATTCCCCACTTCCGTCCAATAATCCTGTAATTGGTTTCTGCTCTTCTTGTTTGTTATCGATCCCAGCAGCACAAGAATCTCTTTGAGCTGATCGGAATAGAACGAGACAAACTTAGTGAGACAGTGTTTGTCCATCAATTTACCGCCAACATAATAGGTGAAAATAGATAAGATAAAAATCCAAGATGATGATCCTCAATGAACCTCCCCTGCTTCCTAACTCCCCATAACATGCTACTAATGCAATATAATTAAAACAATATGTCAACCGGATTGGAAAATGCCACCTAAACAAATTGACCATGGGAAGCAACTATCAGTCAACATTTCCATTCAAATTTAACATAAACAGACTAATACACTGTTTATTTAAACTGAGTGGGAACCGGATGAACAGCAGTAATATGTGAGTAAACGCAAGTTGCAGAACTAAATGAATGCATATAGGAACGCTGAAATGAAGCGGAGCCTAAATGGAGTTAGAACAAGTATCAAGGCAAAATTATCATCACCCCCATGAATCATGACATCAAACAAGTTTTCCACCACAAAAACAGTTGAAAGTTATCAAAATAAGGCGCATGATTTTCAATTGGAATCGCTGAAGGTACCTGCAAGAAGCCCTCGAAAGAGCTCATCAACAGCAGAGGAGAGTTTTTCGTAGCTGTCATATGCATTCAGATCCACTTTCCTTCCAATAGGGACACCATCCATATTGATCTTCACAAACAGACCCTTGTGAGAGTTTTCGACAGCTGACTTTTCATTCACAGGCTTGCTTGGGATTGCATTTTGCGGTTCAGAGACCGGCTTTGCTGAGCTATTGCTAGCAAGGTTCTTCCTGAAAGATCTGATGGGAGGCCAACCCACAACTGGAGCAGGAGCAGCTCTAGACAAAATTTTCCCATTCACAAAAATGATTAACACCATACTTAAATAAATTTGTATTCATTGAATGGTACTTACTATGTATAAAAGGCTGTTTCTAGTCTAATATGAGGAGTATATCAAAGAGCACTATCTGGAGTCCCATAATATACACATAAGCAATTAAAAGGAGAAGATGGCAAAATAGGGATTCGAATGTTATAATCTGCCTAATTAGTCATAAGATCATGGATTATCATTTCTATCTCTCAATTTCATCTGAGTTAGTAGAAGAAATACCACAACTGCATTACTCATAGAATTAGAATTTTATTTGGTTATTGCTCTTGAACATCAAGAAACAGATTATGACAAGATTTAGAAGAAAAATACAGTAGATCAGTAAACATGAATTTAATTTATTTTTTAATTTTTCAATTTTTTTAAAATGGACAAGATTTGTATCAAACAAACTGAATGACAGATCAAAGCCAAAAATACCAACACATGGTCACAAAATTCCATAATGAACAAAAACAATCCTGGAATAAACAAAGTGCAGACATATGCTGGGAAGTGGGCACATGATTATTTTCAAGATAATAAATAGTGTGTACTATACAAGCAGCTCCTTAATTAATTCAAAGATACAAAATCAGGAGAAATAAATTCCAAGATCTTAATAAAAAGGCACCCCAAAGCCAAGACAAGATGTAATGATGCATGGACCACATCAACAAAAACATAAAGCAATGTGCCTCTACAGACTCTAGTGAATATCCTCTGTGCATATACATGAAATTAAAGAAAAACAAAAAGAGAAGAGAGAGAGAGAGAGAGAGAGGGAGAAACAAAAAGTGGTGAGAGAGAGTACCTTTTCTGAGAGCTGTTGGGAACAGCTGTATTTGCAGAAGCTGGTGAAAATGCCTTCCTTTCTGCATTCTGCAAGTCTACTATTCTAGTGCAACAGGGCTGTGATGATTCCTTAGCCAAAACTGGCAATCCTTTAGGGCCTGTTTGGTACTGATGATTTGGAGAAGGATGATGAAGATATGGAGAGGCAGTGTTTTGATGCTGTAGCTGCTGCTGTTGTGATTGTATTTGGTAACCTGAACAAGCCCATGGATTATGATGATGATGATGATGTTGTTGATGATGATGATGATGAGTACTGGGCATGCCTTGTTTCTGATCAGAGAAGTAGCTTAGAGAGAGAAGTGACTCCTCTCTCGCTCTAAAGGATTTGCTGTTGTTGTTGTTGTTGATGATGCTGTTGTTTCTAGCAGACCACCCCTCATCACCTGGTAGACCAAGCCTGAGTTCAAGCTTCTTGTTGTTGTTTTCATCACAAGCACTAACACAAGAAGATGATGAAGACCCATTTCTCCTTTCTTCACCCTCTTTATTCACCACCCATTCTTTGTTGTTTGGTATCAAATCCAGCAATTTTGGGCAACTCTCACTCATCTTAACACAAACTTTGTAGAATCAAAAATACCCAGATGGAAAAATGCCTCTCAGATCACTTAAACAGATGATTAAACTCCTCTGCAGAACAAAACAACAGCAAATAACAAGATCAAACACTCAAAATCAAGCGATACTATACATGAGATTAGCCACTTAATGAAAATGAAATGTGACAACTAAGAGATGGGGAGATGATTACATACCTATAAATTAGTAGTACTATTAACCAGAACTCAAATAGATGAAGAACCACATCCTGAAATCATACCAAAAACCACTAGTTTCAGCACTAAAAAAACAGAAAATCCCAGAAAGGAAAACCTCGAAGGAGTGCTCTAAATCACAAACCGAGAAACCAAAATAGAAAAACAACAAATGGATTTTTTTGTTTGAGAGAGAGGGGGAGATAAAAACAAGCCAAAACGATGATCAATTGTTTTCAAAGCTTCAAAACAACAACACAAGCAAACAAGCCAGCTATAACTACGCAAATGAAACCCCACAAAAAGCAAGAAAACCGATTAAAATAAACACCAAAACAAGAAGCAAAGCAATAGAGAGCTATAATAAGGGTGGGGTTTCAAATAATCAAATGGGTTGGATTTTTTTGGTTTTTTTTTTTTTTTTTTTACCTTTGCTTTCAATTTTCTTTTAGCCCTTCTTTTTGTAGAGCACGCTTAAGTGACTTTCTCTCTCTCTCTCTCTCTCTCTCTTCTTGGGATTACTGATTAGATTAAAGGAAGAAGAAAAAGATACTAGCAAAACCCAGAAAACATTAAATTGCAACTCTGTGGCTCAAAAAAGCAGGGGCCAAAAAACCCAAAAACAGGAAACAGAATTAGAGGAAAATGCACGCAACCAAAAGACAATAAACCAACCCCAAAAAATATGTAAGAAGAAGTTGGGTTGAGTAAGCAACAATAACAGAGTGCTGAGCTGACCTTCTTCTTATTAAGCACACTACCCAAAACATCCCCTTCTCTTTTTATTAAGAGGAGAGAGAGAAAGTAGTGTTCTTCCTTATCTACTGAGAGAAAGTGATGGTGATGGGGATGGGGAAGCTAGAAAAGAAGAGAGAGAGAGAAAGGTGGGGGTGAGATTCTTACCACTACTGCTAGTATTTGGAATGGAGTCACTTCAATGCTTCACAATTCTCAGGCCAGTCATCACTACTAGTAGTAGTAGTACTAGTACTAGTAGGCAAATATAAAGAGGTGTTTTTTAGCTTAATTACAACAAGTATTGTGGATGTTAATGTTACTTATTAGAGTGAATTTTTACTTTTGGTTTTGAAAATTTTTGGTTTTGAAAATTTTTCTAACTTTTTGTAGAAATTTAATTTAAAATTGAAATTTGTTTTATATTCCCTTGATTGATTTTCAAAACCGACAATAGAACCAAAAAAAGTGGTTTTGAATTTTTAAAAAAAATAAAAACTATCAATTGACAACTATGTCAAATAGGGTCTTAGTCTTTTCTGATTATAGTTAGTAGTTACACTAATACTACTAGTGGAGGAGTTATGTACTTTTTTTAACTTTGTTGAAAAATTTGTTTAGGATTATTCTTTTTTAAAAGTTTGTTTGGGAGTATTCTTTTTGTTTCTTTTTGCAAAGTGGGTCTGAAAGTTCCAGCAATCAGTAAAGAGTTTCGCCAACCTCCAACAAACAACAAAATAGGTCCAACATGTTGAAGTCACAAAAACTAACAATTCCTGCAAAATTCAACAACTTCCAGCAAGATATAGCCACCGGCCAGTTAAAAGTTCCAACAATCTTCATCAACCTCCAGTAAACTCAGGCAGGTATCATGTTACTTTGTCCCTGCTCATCCTGGGAAAAATTGGTTATAACATTTATAATTTTCTAAATATGAAAACTAATTTATGCTGAATATGCCTAGTAGATGTTACAAAAATAAAATCTATTATAAGGTATAGGGTCAATGGTCTAACATTGTGATTCCATCACACAAGACACACATCAATTTCATGTTAAAAGAATAGAAACAAGGGATAATTCTTAATACAAAAAATGGTCTTATAGGCACATCAATTCAATAATAAAAGTTGTATACTAGATAATAGGTGCACCCCTTTCACGTAACATGCACGTCGCAAGGCATGTATACATCATGTATATGGCTAGTAGCCAATTAACTAGCTAGGGTATACTTTAATTTTGATATTGATTTATTGTAGCTATCTTAAATAGTTTTAAGATAATTTGTAAATATGGAGTATTTAATTATCCTTGAGCAGTGTCTTTGCCTCCCTTGAAAGGGTCATCTTCGCTACAATTTTGTAGTATTATGGTACGTCAATGGGTAAGTATACCAAATTGACAAAATACAAAACGACATTAAATTAATTGTACAATACTCAAGCTTATATCCGATATAATTATTGAAAAACAAAAATTATTACAAAAGTAGTCAAAATGCTTACTATACACTAGGAGAAAAAAAAAACACATACTATTAGCTGAAAATAACGTTGAAATGGGATTGATCTTTAAAACATTGCCTAAGAAAAAAAAAATATGAGGCAACACTGTGCATATCAACTGATCACAATTTTAGCAACATATCGGTTTGCATTTTATGCAATTATACTTTTAATCCAACAAGATAGGCTAAGGTCTTATTTGTTGTTGACTTTTTAGATGGCTTGTTTAATTTGTTGACCCGTCAAAATTTGAAATTTTTGTAGTATTGTATTTGCTATTATAAATTTTTTATATAACTTTGTATAGAATATGAAGTTGACTTAAAAAAGTCACAGGAGAGAAACGAGAAATTTTATGGGACAATAAACTAACTTGTTAAGATTATACCTTACTAAGATTACCAAAATATGCAACTTATAATGTAAGTTAATAATACATACACTAGTTTTTACACGAAAGGCAACCCAATCATTTCTCTTAGTAAATTACCAAACAAGGTTTTACCATTATGTAATATAACCAACTAGCAAAATAAGTACTAGTCAACAACTAGTTAATCAAATGCTTACCAAATAGGACCAATCTATAAGAGCTATAGTGGCTATGGACCATAGAATTTTGCTAAAATAGTTATAAATAAAATGGAGTAATATAGTAGTAAAAAATACTCCTATAACTTTTCTTTTTCACCACGGGTACACAAATGAAGGGAAAAGATTAGATGCAAAGTTGTAGAAATGAACCGCGGTAAAAAAAAAAAATAAATAAATAAATAAATAAATAAATAAAAAATAAAAAAGTGGATAAAAGGTGAAAAACAAGGGCGTGTTTGGGGTGTGTGTTTGGGCGTGTGGTGAATTTGGTCGGCTGGTTCTTGTGCTTGGATACTGTCAAACGCAACCCCTCCCCCTTGGCTCCTTTAACAAAAAATTGAAAATTTTGATCAGCATCTATTTGTTGAGGACTACCACTGACACGTGTCAGCCTCACAGAAAGCTCAGACCAAAAGCCTGTATAAAGCCCTACAACAACCTATGAAAATACCAAGGTTTCTTTTCTACAAAGATACTCTATGTTAAATATGATTGAGTAAATAATAGAAAAATTTGCCGCCAACNAAAAACTTGTAAAAAACCCCCCTATATCGCATTTTCCTTTTAAAATACCCCATCTCCAGCCACTTTTCCTATTTTCCGGTCAAATTCATAATTTTTGGACAAAAATACCCCTTATCTGATATAACTTTCCCATTTACCCTCTTCCCCTCTCTGTTTCTCTCTCTTTCCCTTCCATTATCCTTCCTTTTCGTGGCTAGCATGATTCTCCTTTGTAATTGTCGACTCCGTTGAAAAATTACGCTCATGATTTTTGTAAGTTTGCTAATTACGGAAAAACATTCTCTCCAAGTTACTTTGCAGATTTTTCAATCAATTTGATCTTGAAGATAAAACCCAAACAAGTGACAAATTGAGGGAATGAGAGAGAGATCTGAGGCGAGAACAGGCACTGGGATGAAAATCTTGCAATAAATATGTTAATATAGGGGATAGATAGATATGTATGAGAGAGGGGCAAAACGGTCATAAAAATAAGGTATCCACCGGAAAATTCGAAAAATGGCCAGAGAGGGGGTTTTCTAAAAGCTTTCTGTCATATAACGGGGTTCCTTACAAGTTTTTTTTAATAGGGGGTTTTGTCACAAGAAACGTAATATATAGGGGGGTTGGCAGCAAATTTTTCTAAATAATACTCATTCCGTCCCGTAATTAACTTTCAAAAACACCTAATTTTTTGTCCCAAAATTAGCTTTTAAAAACTATATAACCCCGTTACTTTTCTACAATACCCTTCACTAACTCACATATACAATAAAAAGTACTCTTTCTCTCTCCAATCACAAGGGCAAATCAAAGTTTAAAAACACTCTTCAAAAATCTTGTACCATCTCAGTTTATGAAAGCTAATTCTAGGACGGAGGAAGTATAGTAATATAATAAAATAAATAGAGAAATGAAAACAAATTGTTGATTCACTTTTAAAAAAAAAATGCACTTAAAAGGAGTAATCCTATCAATACCTGTTATTAATTAAATAAATCTTGATATATGAGGCTTACACATTTTCGACTCAAAATAGGATATTTATTACTTGGAATGGGATAAATATTTGTGACGTTGGATCTTCTTGATCCCATAACCATTATAAATCTAGCATTATTCAGTTAAGGGTGTGTTTGGCCAGCTTAACTTTTTGAGTAGTTGAGTTTTCCCTCTCTTTTTTTTTTCCATGACAAAATTTGACCTGACTTGACCTATTAAATACTCCCTCCGTTCTCAATTGAAGTTGACGATTGGTTTTCCGCAAAGCGCCAACTTCAATTGAAAACGGAGGGAGTACCATCAAAAACTAATTTAAAATTTTGAAAGCACAAAAAATTACAATAAACAAGCACTTTAGACCAACAAATTGGCATTAACCAATTGAAACCCAACCTGACTTGCTAATAGGTCAAAATGTAACTAACCCGAAACTTGACCAATAAAAAAACCGACAAAAGCTAACTTGAAATTTCAAAAACACTTAAAAAATTACTACAAAAATGCACTCCAGACCGGCTATTTATAATTAACCGACTCGATCAACTGGTTTGCCGAGTATACTCATGATAGATCCTCCATCTCCTCCACTTTTAATTTACTGTTTTGGACTTCCAAGAGACCAAGAAGCACAAGTTACAAATTAAATCTTGTGTTTCTAACTTTATAGCTATTGTTTTCACCTTTTTCCATGTTCAAAACATTAAAGGTGGAAGAGGATAAGGGGTCGACTGTAGGTGAAAACCGAAGCTCAACCTTATAATAGTTAGACCAAATATGATCTAAACCCATTTATATTTCATTTTTCCTATACCCCATTCGATTTAGTCTCAATAAATTTATTCCATTGTACAGAAATTAGTTATTAAGGAGTAATGCTCATTTTTCATAGGATGGTTCATAAGGATAACTCCAATTTTTAGAGGGTTACTTCTTAATTTTAGATTACTCCCACTTAGAGTGTGCTAATTTCAACTTACCAAATCTAAATTTAAACTAGTTCAATTTATATCCATTCAGTGTTAGTTCATTTTATATCACTTTTACAGCTTACTTTAGCGCTCATATTCAGTTTAGTTCAATTTCGATGTAGTTCAATAAACACACTCAATAATACTACTCCCTCTATCCCGAAATTAACTTTCAAAAATGGAGATGGTGCAAGATTTTAGGTGAATGTTTTTAGACAAATTTGCCCTTGCACTAATAGAGGGAATAAAAAATAGAAGGGGAAATTTATGTGAGAGATTAAAATAATAGAGAGATATTATTGTGAGAGAATAAAATAATAGAAAAAGAGATAGTGTGATTGGAAAGAGATTATATATTTTTTTATTGTAGTTGTGAGTTAGCGGAGGGGTATTATAGAAAAGTTATGGGATTTTATAAGTTTTGAAAACTAATTTTGAGATAAAAAATATGGTGTTTTTGAAAGCTAATTATGGAACAGACGGAGTAGTACATATTAAAATCCTTTTTATCTACTTTTGGGATATTGCCTTTCCGCTATATAAATCGCGCGTGTAGAACTCGTGGGCTGTTGGGTTTGTTCTCCGTCCACCCAACATGCTCCCCCCCTCCCACTTTCATGTAAGTCGGCGGTGCATTATTTCCTCTGGGCCCACACAAACCCATGGGCCCACTTCCATCTCCCAATAATCAAATGCCACGTACACACATTTCTTTCTCTTCCTAATCACAACATAATCTTCCATATATGCCTGTTTTTACTTAACCAAGTAGCTTACCAAACTAGAGAATATTCCCCAAAAATACATGTATAGCTTAGAGATTATTCTTCTTTTGGTGTTATTGTTATATGTACTCAATGAGAGCACACATTACACTAATGATTGTTTAACTTTATTTGTTTATGCTTTCATTGATTAAGTTTTTATATAATAAGGGTATGCAAATTAGTTTTTCAATCGTATATTCAAAAATGTTTTAACATATTGGATAACTTCAAAACCGTAAAGAATATCATTAAATAAATAAAAAAAAAAACAAACAAAAAAAACCTTCATCAACTAAAGCAATTCATTCTAAAAAGTTTCTTCATGATAAAAGAAACCAAAAAGCTCTTAGAGGTGAGAGGGAGGGTGTTTCGAGAATTGAAATATACTTGCGAGGATCACATAATTGTTATTGGAGATTTCATCATACAAAATTAGAGTTTTTATGTTGTGATATTGCATAAATTTCCTTGGCGACTTTTCCGCCGAAGGTGCGCCTTATTTTATTTCAAGTATATCATATTCCGTAATGGGAATTTATTGGGAATCCCTAATTGATCATCCATATAAGGCCCTCGATTAAGTCAATTTTATTGTGTTGTTAAAAATCTAAATTATCCACTAATAGTTACTATATCAAATTTCAATATTTTTATTAATCATATGAAATTTTAGTAAAGACGTATTTTGATGTCTCATGATGATCATCTATCTATTTTCTGATATCAGTCGATATCCATCACTTATTTTATTTGGTAAGATGACGTAGAGCCTTCAAGCAATTTTTTTTTTTGTTTAGGCTACTTTTTTGCATCATATGCATGTTCTAGAAAGGAGATTCATGAACCTTATGAATTTAGTATATCTATAAAACACTTTATTTGTCGAGAACTTGTATCCTTTATGGTAGGCTTTTCCCCACGAATTAATTAAACACTCTCTATATTTAATTTACTAGTATATGATACACGTAAAAAGCTTGATCTTATTAAGCCTCCCTAACAAAATAGAGATTAGGCAAAATCATCATTCATTCAATAGAAGAAATTAAAGTGGCAATTTTATTTGTTCTTTTTTTTTTTTTTTTTTTACATATATGTCTAATTGGCATGGCTTAGGTGCACTTGGTTCCTCGGCACCCAAGTGGCCAAATCCCATAATGAGAAGAAGATCGTACAGAAAGCAATGATGAATAATGTAAGGGTGTCACCACTTTCTAAAGAATATTTACAAAACTGGGTGGCATCACCTACCCACCATTTAAAACAGTTGCTTGTGCTTTGCTAGTCTTATCAATAGAAGAGAGAGAGAGAATATATAAAATGATAAATGAGATTTCCATGCCTCATCAAATTGAAGCTAAGAAAATGAATATAAATTAGAACAAGAATTAAAAATTACCCCCTCCGTTCTTTAAAAATCTTTACATCGGCTATTTTGGGCGTTTCTCTAAAATCTTTACATGGCCTAAAATGGAA
>BSSO01005575.1:0-12969 GCA_030267885.1 Mesembryanthemum crystallinum | reverse complement strand
CTTTCACTTGGGAAGGGGGAGGGAAAGAGGAAAAGATGTCGGGTGACTAAAGAACAGACTGCGGTGCTAGAAAACTGTTCACTTCTCTCTCTTATCTCTCTCACCTCCGGCGGCTGACAACTGCACTCCGGCGAACCTGCCACCAGACTCGCCTTCTGCTGTCGACCAAAAGCCCTAACACTATTACTCTTCTCTTCTTCTCTTACAACTTTAATTTTACAGATCTGGGTTCTAGGGTTTCAAACAAACCCTAGATCTGAAATTTGAACCTTCTTTCTCTCTCCCCTCCCTCTTTTTCGGCCTGTTGTTCATAAGGCGACAGAAGCGCAGCGCCTTACGCTTCGACTGAGGCGGCCTGAGGCGCGCGCCTCTCGTCATCGCGGCGCCTTGGGTGCTCTGAGGCGATGACCTCATCGCCTTACTGCGCGCTTTTTAAAACACAGGTTGTCACCACTTTGTAGACACCCCAATCGGTGTCTCATTAGTTGTCGCCTTGCCCAATGATGATAACAATAGTCGACTTGGAGATGACGAACACCTAAGGCAAGTTCTCATCTTTAGCTCCTTCATAAATAAAAAAATTTCTTCCCAAGTTGTAGCCCTTGCTCTAAGCTTTTCAAAACTTCAAACGAATCTCAAATCAGAGTCTCGGATTAAAAGTTATGCCATTTCTAAGTTTTCAGCCCAAAATCGAGCCTAAAACAATCCAACGAATCCAAGACCCGGTCCGCACACCACAGGTTCAACCCATTTCCGGCTCCAAACCAGCCCCCATGTGCAAAAACCAACTCAACGCCTAAAACCAAGGGCACACTTGGGGTAGAGCGCTGAAAATGAGCCTCTTCGGCTAGGCAGAAAGCCTGCGGCTGGCTGCTCGGCTCAATGGCTAGCCGCAGAGGCTCTGCGCATGGACGGTCATCTTGAGCGCCCGACCGGGCAGCCCGGGGCCCAACGCACGTGTGCCCTGGGAGGTTTCCATCTGGCTTTTCATGCCCTTTTTTGATCTTTTGTGCCCTTTTCTCCCATTTCCACCTTCCTATCTCTATATAAACCCTCTTCCACCTTCATTTCAAAGGAGATCATTTTCAAAACACCATTATGCCCAAATACAAGTAGAAAGAAAGTTTAAGCAAGGTTTCCATGCCCAACTAGAGAGAGAGAGAGTTAACTCCATCTCCATCTTCATCCACCTTCAACCCTATTCAACCAAATCCATCTCCATCTTCAACCACAGTCATCCCACCTTCATCCAAATCACCATCCAAACACAAATCCTAGCACCACAAATCAACCTTTAAACACATCCTAAACACAACCCAAGCACCATAAATCAAACACAAACCCTAACACTAATCAAAACACAAGTTCAAGCACTCATCATCATCCTCCAATAATTATTGAGATCTCACCAATATCATACTCAATCCAAAGGTGTTCTAATCCATGGAGCTATCCCGAGGGCACACTAATTTGGTTACAATCTCTCTTAATTTCTCCTTCAATTTGTATTATATTTCATTATCTACTTCTACCCCTTCTTTAAAAATTTTGGCAATTAAAATATGGATATTATTAATTACCAAAATAGATATTACATGTGTTCCACTAAACAAAATTGTACATGTAAAAAAGCTCTCATTTAGATAGCATCAGATAGTGTAATATCGCCCACCTTCTAGGAAGGGTTTCGATATGCACCTTCTTCATGTGCTAGGAGGACAAACAAGAAAACCATCTTAATTACAATTAGCTATACAAAAGATCAAGAAAACTAAGAATTTTGGTATGCTTTTGAGCTCTAACACATATAGTGTATTGGATATGCCTTATCATGCTATGTACTTCTCTCTCCCTCTGCTGAAATAATCTAAAATTCCTTTCTAGCCACATTGTGTGATTGGTAGTGCCAAAGGTAAGCTTGAGGCTTTGAGCTCTGGCAGATTTTCCTTTTGAAGCTTTGAGTACCCATCTCCATTCTTCATTCCAATGTTGTATTGTTCTTCTGTATTTCATCCATTTTAGAACTTTTGCCCATACATCTCAGATACTTGGCACTCAACGAAAATTGTGATGCTGTCATTCAGTCTGTGTGTCACATGGACCACAGGTTATAGGGCAAGATAAACCTCATGAAATAAGAACATCTGGTGCACAGTTTATTATGCAGGGCCAACCACAAGCAGAATACCATTTTAGGAGGTGCCAAATTGTTGCATACCAGATGTTTCCAATCTGTATTTTGCACTTGACCTCTAATAAATGTATAAGCTTTCTTGATACCGAATCCTGTATAAACCATAGTAGACCAGTCTCTAATCAAAGCTTGATGTTTCCTCATGCCAAAGATTTTTTTGAATCATCCAAGAGGCATTTGAAGGAGAGCTCATACTCTAGAAATCTCTCTTTTTAATATAGTAGGTATGATCCAAGTGATCCATAGTCTATCCATCTTACAGTTCAGTGCCCATAGTAATTTGCAAATTGCAGGTTGGTTCCAAATTCCGAGATTCATCAAGTTGTACCCACTTGCAGCTTTAAGAATGGAGTTAATCACTAAAAAGTCAGGGCTTGCATATTAGGGATTTTACATATTTATGATGTATTTTCATTTTCATGTTGTAATTGCTCAAAAATCTGGACTTGCATGTTAAGGTCAGGGGTTAATTACTGATGTTCTGTGCTAGGGTTTTGGTAGGATTTAACTGTTCATGCGTAATTGCATGGCTTAGTTTAATGCTAATATTGTTGTGTTAATTTGTATAGAAATTGAATGATATCTATATGAGTTATAAAGGATTTGAGTTTTCTATAATTTCCGGGAACCATGATAAGCATGGCATGATAGATTTTGTTATGGACATTAGGTTTGAATCACAGGCTTGATATGTACCACAACTAGTCAGCCTTAGGGTATTCTACAAGAAGAGAAGTTTGAGGTTAATGATGGTGAGAACTTATTAGAGATGTTTGATAAATACTTAGGGAGATGTTCAAAAAAAAAAAGATAAATACTTAGGGAGGAAACCATCAATATTTGGCTTAAGGATAGTGAGATTGAGTCTGATTTGCGTTGGATTGTTAAAGCCTTGCCAAATACTGAAACCACTGACCATGCCTTCAACCTTAGTTTACAGTGGGACCCTTCTATTGTATTACAAGATCTGTCCAAGTATAAGAAGTCCACACCCCACAAAGTAAAAAGGGGAGGTTGAGGCACCTATGGGGTAAATGAGACGAGGGAATTGGAGGGAAATGTTGAGGAGGCTAGTGGGGAGGAAGATTTGAGAAAGAATGATAATCAAGTGCAGGATTTGGCACAAAATGTCATCTCACATGAGGCTTTTGTTTGAATTACATTTACTTTGAGAGGATTTTCTGTGACTATATGTATTACCCCAAAGATTTCATGGTTGAGGAAAGCCTAAATGGATTGATGGTACTACTCATATCACCAAGGTGGATCTTCTTTTCAGGGAGTTCAACCCAAGAAACTCCATAGTTAAGCATGCTTGGCTTGCAGTAGTATTGGGATGGGTGACCTTCTAGGAACTTGCAATAGTATTGGGATGGGTGACCTCTTGGGAAGTGTCTCAAGACCATGCGAGTGAGGACAAAGCATGCTGGAAAGACTTGTGCTGGCGCTGGTCTGTGAGATCAGTCTTCAACCAGGAGAATGGATATTAGTAGCATCAGCAGCTTGTGCAAGAGGCTGGGGTGTTAAACTATAGGGATGATGATATGGATTATGATAGGCAATAGGAGTTGTAGCAACATAGGGCTGAGAGTGCTGTGACGACTAGGCGGATTGGTAAGCAAGTGGCCGGTTATCCATGAGGACTTTAGTATAGAGGGGAGCAGTGATGATAGTGAGGATCATGACTTCATCGCTCCCTCAAATATTGAGATCTCTACTGATGATGATTTGGAGAATACAGATGGGTTTGTCAAAGAGGAGAGTGGTGATAGTGAGGCTTCAATTGATGGTGGGTTCAATCCCTCTCAGATATGATAAGGGTTACATAAGTGATAGTGATGAAAAAGTTGATCTAGATTACCTCAAGGGGAAGTAGTTTGATTATGGGAAAGATGGGAAAGTGCACCTAGAAAGGGGGATGATGTTCTTGACCAATACACTTTCTGTCTGCTATGGACGATTACTACATCATGTAGGGGTTTGATGTGTATAGGGAGTGTAACTCTTCATGGAGGTATTATGCTTACTATATAAATGGTAGTGGCAAGCCTGAAGACCAACTTTTGGAGGTTGGGGAAGCTACACATGGGCAGAAAAATACAAGGGGAAACACAAGTGGAAACCACCTAGAGTTTGCCCATTTTGGATTTATGCTAGTCAGTTGGCTGATGGGGTGATATTTCAGATTAAAACCCTCACTCTTGAGCATACATGTGAGTAGATTTCAAAGATTTCAAATGCGAGGATGCCTTGGCTGACTCAGAAACTGTTGGATGACTTAAGAGATGAGGCAGACATGCTTATTGACTCAATGCCCAAGCTGATTAAAAGGAAATCAACCTCATATCATCTAAGATGCAGATTGTTTAGGGTTAGAAGGGTAACAAAGGAGTTGATTGATGGTAGGCATGAAGAGAGTATTGGCACAATTCCGGCCTACTACCATATTGTGGGGGAAAAGAACCCAACCTCCATAGCACACTAGGTTTGCAGAGAGTGTGGGTACGAGATGCGCATTAGGTTAAAGAGGTTATTCATCAGTTTCATGACCCAAAAAGAAGGCTATTTGAATTGTTACGTTATAGGCCCTTGATAGGAGTGGATGTAACTCATCTTAGTGGCCCTTATGGATGTATGCCACTGACAACCATTGCTCTAGATAGAATAATGGTTTATTTCCCATAGTTGTTGGTGTTAAGGAGTCATAAAATAGAGAGTTATGGGGGTCCTTCTTTTATTTTCTAAGGCAAGCATTCGGAGAAGAAGCTGTGAAGAAGGTGACTATAAAAGTGATAGACAAAAGTTAACATCTAACTCATTTTTTACTTTTTGTTACTTCTTTTATTTTCTATTTTGCAAATTAATACACCTTAATGTTCTATTTTGTAGGGTGTGGAACCTACCTTAGCTGAGAGGATACTAGATGCAGATAGAAAAAACTGTGCAATACACAAAATCTGAAGGTCATATTTGGACAAAATATGATCAAAGAAAGCTTCTGGGCAGGAGCCCATGCATATAATGCATACACCTTCAACAAGGAAAATGGAGAGGATGAAGTATATATTCTTAGAACTTTTTATGGGGAACTCCCTTATAAAATAGACTTTTAAAAAAAAAACCTCCTTATATTTATATTTATATTTTTCTTTTTGTGAGGAACCCCTTATAAAAACAAAAAGCCATGACGAATACACCTTGAATTATTTTTCATCCAATTTAAATGAACTTTTGACCGACATGCCTTCATCCTTTAAGCACATATTGTATAGTTTAAGAAATTATGTGCTGTATGTGCTTAAAGGTTGAGGGCAAAATGGTCAGAATCTTATTCAAATTGGTAGAAAAATGACTTAAGGTGTGTTCATCGTGACCTTTTGATTTTATAAGGGGGTTCCCCGCAATTTTTTTTATAAGGGTTTTTTTCCCTCCAAAATGTCCATTTTATAGGGGGTTCCCCACAAAAAATCAATGTTCTTACTTCAATTTGTGTGTGTGTGTGTGTGTGTGTGTTCTAGCTGTTAGTATTCTAATTTAATTTAATTTAATTTATTTCATGGTTTTTGTAGGAAAATGAAATTTGAGTGCTACCATGAAATGAGGGAAGTGCATGCAAAATTGTGAGTAGGCACAAGTTCTAGTCAAGGGTAAAGAGTGATGAGGTAACATCTAATTTTGTTTAGTATTTTAACTCAAAGTTAGGTGTATTAAGGGAAAAACCTATCATGTCTTTATGGGAGGGTATTAGGAGAAGATGTATGACTAAAATGGTGAAGAAGAGGCATGTTGCAGTTGAGTGAGAGGGTTTTATGACTCCTATGGCAGCTAGCCACTATCATATGATGAACTTGGAGACTAGAGGATGTTCTATTTTGTCTGAGGAGGGGGTGTTTGAGGTGAGTGAAGGAGATCACTCTTTTACTGTCAACTTAAGGGCAAAAACTTGTTATTAGTGTGAAATCTGGGAGATAAGTGGGTTACCATGCAAGCACGTGGCCGCATGTGTCAAACAACAAAGGGGGATTAGCTGATAATGTTGATGCCTTTTTCAATAAAGACACTTATCTTAGAGTCTTAGCTTTATCAATCAACCCCATCCCCCCATTTTGATATTTGGCTTGACACTGTGGGCAGTTCTTAGTCCGCTCCCACTCCCCCCTTCAATGGCTGCTTGGAAGGCCAGAAAACAAAAATAGGAGGAGGGAACGTAATGAGACTAGAACATGCAAGAGGAGTTGTGTGGTACATTGTGGTGAATGTGGCCTTGAAGGCCGAGACAACATATCGTGCAAGGTCAAAGGACCTGGTAAGGGAGCTAGAAAGGGTTATGGGAAGGTGGGAAAGCAAAGGGACGTGGTAAGGGGGGTGCAAAGGGGTTTGGGAAGGGGACTACAAAAAAGGGATTGGAATTCTGCTAGGAAGGGGTCATCTAAACAAGTTGGCTTAGGGTCTGCCTCAAGACCTGTAACTAGAGCAGCTACAGAGCAATGTGATCTTCTACACAACCTGTCACTGTGCAAGCTATGAGAGATGTTGCTGGGAGGGTGATTTTTGAAGAGGAAATATTCAAGCCAACCTCATTGAGGTGATAGGGCTACTTCATAGACTTGCTAATTTTTTGGGCAGTTAACTGTCTTTTTTTTTTTTTTTTTTTTTTTTTTTGTAAAGAAACGTGGTTATATTTAAAAATCACAATTGGGGGGTATATTTTTTGGTAAATCTATGCATACCAGTTAGGGTATTTTATGGGTAAATGATGGTAAATTTGTTGATACCACACTTAGTTGGGGGCATTTTGGAACTTCCATTCATAGCACAATTGGTTGGGGTATGTTTTGGGACTTATGTTCATATATACCACATATGGTGGTGTATTTTTATTACATTATGTGCAGATCAAATTGCATTGTCTTAAGTTGCTTTTATGTATTTCGTCAACGTGCTTATTGATGAAAATTAGATGTACTTGGCTTGTTTTGTGTGTATAGTTGTAATTGCTTAATTAACTCTCATTTCATTGCATTGAATAGAAAAAGTACAAGTGCTAAACTTTCTTACTCAATTTTAACCAAGCTTACAAAATAACACAAAATTAAATTGGGGAAAAAAGTTACATTTGCCCATAGCATAACTATGTTTTCATGAAATCAGGAACCGTTCCTCCTAGCACGTGAACCCTTGTTTGGAGACTTGAATATTCTTTGTTTTTCTTCTCTATTTCACTTTCAACTTCTTTTACTTTCGTTTGGATTTCGTCATAAGCATCATCTCTTCTATTTCATGATCTTGCATTCATATGCATCTTATCGAATTCAACCGGCGGAGTTTCCCATTTCAAGAACTTCTCACAATCATGGCAATAAATGTATAAGTTGCCATGATTTGCTATGGATTCCGAAATTTTTACTTCTGCCCTCAAACCACATTCAGGACAAGTTGTGATTTTGAACTCGATATTCTTAAACATGGGAGGATGGTGGGAACCAGAAAAGTTTGACCTAGAGGATGTCATTACAGTACTTGGTATTTTTTGGGTGATATTTTCCTATGTGTACTTTGCCTTGGATGTGTTTTGATTCTTTTATAGAGGCCAAATGCTTAACTAGACGTTGAGTTTGATGGTTGATTCTCCAAAATTATTTGGCCACCTGGCACTCTAACATCCGTATGCAATTGCAGGGTCATTAAAGTATTTTCAAATGTCAAAAGGTGAGTCCCATATTTCTTTTGTAAAAAAAAAAAAAAATGAGGGTTGTTCATTTTTTTTTTTTTTGACAAAATTATCCCTGAGGTATAAGGGGTAAAATTGTCATAGAAATATGGATTAAACTAAGTTCAAATTTGAAAAAAAAATAAAAATTGACACGTCACCTTTTTATGGTCGGATTCTCACCGGAATATACCTCAATATATATAATTTCTCAAACGTTGATATACCTCACTGTATTTAGCCTAAACTTTAATATAATATACCTCACTGAAACTTTCCTTAGTTTTTATTTTTTAATTTTTGTTTTCCCTTTATTTTTGTCAGTAGTGTTCAATTCGCGCTAAAATCCACACATTATGTAAAGGTAAATAAGACATTTTACAACTCCGATGACCAAAACCAAGTCACCAGATGGAAAGTTTTCCATTATTATTATTGTTGTTTAGTATTGGGTAAACCTGTCGATTTGGGCATGATTGCTCAGTATATAAGCAGCCTCCAGTTACCCAAGCTCCCAAACCCACCAAGAAGAAGATTTAGAAGCAATGGGTTGCTAATTCCAATGTGACTACTGCACCAGCTGCTAGCATAGTCATTGGAAGTACAACAGAAGCTCCAGTAGCTGAGATAGAGAAGGATACACAGAAAAATACAGAAATTGGAGAATGCTCACATTCAGAAGGGCCAGTTATAATAAGGTCATGAACTACATACAGAGCAGTATCTGGGATAGCTCCTAAGGTAATACCTACAAATAACTCATTTGAAGTTCTTGATCCTGTTATTGAGCAGATAATCTTGAGTGAGAATGAACCTAAAGTGATTGAAGTTCATTCTACTCCCAACATCAAATGAATTTGACAACTTGGAACATTAGAGGGTTGAATAAACCCTTTAAACAAAAGGATTTGAGAAGCTTTATTTAGAAAAATAAAGTAGGTTTTATTGGAGTTTAGAAACTAGAATTAAAGAAAATAAAGCTCTGGCTATAGTTAACAAAATAGCTAGAGGATGGCACTTTGCTCATAATTACGCTCATGCTAGTAATGGTAGAATATGGCTGTTGTGGAATCCTACTCATCTTGACATTCACATAATTCAAACCCACTGTCAGTTTATACACGGTAAACTTGAGAGTAAACATACCAACTTTAGCTGCACCTTTTCAGTCATCTATGGCCTGAACACTATCGATGAAAGGAAGCTACTCTGGAGAGATTTAAAGACTTTGGATTGTACTGGTTCACTCTGGATCCTCAGTGGGATTTCAATGCTGTATTACATGCAGAAGATAGGGTACAAGGGAATGATGTTACTCATCAGGAGATTGAAGATCTAATAGAGTTTATGAATTCACTATCTCTCTCTGAGCCGAAATCCATAGGAAGATATTATACATGGTCCAATAACCATGTTTGCAGCAAAATTGATAGAATAATGGGCAACATTGATTGGCATTTGAAGTATGGTCACTCCATAGCTGAAAATGGCAATCCCATGATATCAGACCACTCTCCAATCATCCTCTCTGCAGATATAATCTAACAACAACTTAAAAGACCTTTCAGATTTCTTAATATACTGGTAGAACACGGGCAATTTGAGGCTGTTGTAAAGAACACCTGGCAGATGAAAGGCAATCCTTCTCTTCTGAACATCTGGTAGGGCTTGAAGAAGCTGCAAAAACCTTTGAAGCAACTATTTATAAATGAATTTAGCAACATTCATGAGAAAATTAATACAGCTAGAGAGAGGCTACAACAAGTGCAAGAGGAAATGACTCATGACCTGACCAATCTTGTACTATTGGATCAAGAAAAGAATGCTCTGCAAACTTTAGAAAAATGGAATGATACTCTTGAAAAGGTATACATACAGACAACAATCAAAGGCTCACTGGATTGGATGTAGAGATGCAAACAACAATTTTTTTTTTTGCTACTATGGCAGAAAGGAATAATAAAAGCACCATCACTACTTTGATGAACTCTGAAGGTTTTAAACTCACAAGGCATAATGAGATTAAAACTGAGGTGATTGATTTTTACAAATCTCTCATGGGATCTGCTGCACCCTCTATACCTTGCATTGATATTATTGTCATGAGAAAAGGGCCATCACTATCCTGCCACCAACAACAACACCTTGCCATTAATGAGGCATGCTTTATTCTTTATTCTTTATTGATGGATTTAATTCTTTATTGATGACAACAAAGCCCCATGTATTGATGGATTTAATTCTTGCTTTTTCAATAAAAGTTGGCATATTATTGGCAAGGATATATGTGCTGATGTTATCAATTTTTTCTCAACAAATTTTCTACACCTTGCCATTAATTGCTGCTGTGACACTAGTTCCTAAAGTTAAGCAACCTTTTTCCATAAGAGAATATAGGCCCATTGCTTGTTGTACTGCTTTATATAAGATAATTGCAAAGCTACTAACCCAAAGAATGTAGAGTGTGCTAGGTTCTGTGGTTAACAATACTCAAGGTATGTTCTTTACTTCTGGTTTTTGGAGTGCTGGAGCTGGAGAATGCTAGAGAATGTTGGAACTTTTTGCTGATTGCTGGAGTTTGGTGGGATTGTTGAATGTTGTGACTAAAAAGTATTGGAAATTTTTTTATTGTCTGTTGGAATTTGCTGGGAGTTGTTGGAGATTGCTGGAACTTTTTACTTATTGCTGAAGAATGATGGAAGTTGATGGGGTTTGCTGGAGAATGCTGGGTTCCAACAAAAGCAAGATGAAAAGAACAGACCCTCAATCTGCATTTGTACCAAGAAGACATATTTGTGATAACATCTTGCTCAGTCACGAATTAGTGAAAGGTTACACTAGGAAGGGCATTTCTCCTAGGTGTATGATCAAGGTAGACCTATAGAAAGCCTATGATTTTGTAGAGTGGGATTCATTGAACAAGTAATGAAGGAGCTAGGGTTTCCTCTGAAATTCATACATTGGGTTCTTGCTTGCATTACAAAAGTACACTATTCCATCATAGTTAATGGAGAGTTTACCACTGCATTCCTAGCCAAGAAAGGTTTGAGACAAGGGGGCCCAATGTCCCCTTTTCTCTTTACCCTTGTAATGGAATATCTATATAGAGTGTTAGCCACACTGCAACAAAAGGCAGATTTCAATTATCATCCTAGGTGTGGGAAGTTAGGAATAGCTCATATATGTTTTGCTGATGATCTCTTGTTGTTTCTAAGAGGGGATACAACTTATGTGGCTCTGTTACAACAAAAATTTAATATGTTTCTTGAGGCCTCAGACTTGAAAGCTAATATCTCCAAAAGCCAAACTTACTTTGGAGGAGTGACACTTGCTGAAAAAAAGGGACATTTTGCAATTACTGGGCTATTCAGAGGGAGAACTCCTTGTAAAATACCTTGGAGTCCCTCTATCTACAAACAAGATTACTGTGGCACAGTGCAGACCTTTAATTGATAAAATTCTCAGCAAGATTCAACATTGGACATCCAGACTTCTATCATATGCAGGAAAGATTCAGTTGATCAAAGCCACATTATTTGGAGTGCAAGCATACTGGGCACAATTATTTGTTTTACAACAAAAGATAATCAAACTAATTGAAGCCCACTATAGAATTTTTTATGGTATGGAGGTGTGAATGTCACTAACAGAGCACTAGTGGCATGGGATAAAGTTTGCCTACCTAAGACTGCAGGAGGCTTGAACTTACTCAACATCAGAATTTGGAACCAAGCTGCACTATGCAAGCTACTTTGGCATTAAGCACAAGGAAAGAACCATTGTGGATAATTTGGGTACATACTTATTACATTAAAAAGAGGGATCTATAGACTATGGAGTCTCCACAACAAGCTTTATGGATGACACAAAAGGTAATTTTCACATGAGGAGACACTATAACAAAATTGGAGATTGGTCTGTTGCAGTTAAGAGGCCAAAATTCTCAATCAAAACCATCTATAATAAGCTCCTCAAGGGAGAGTTTGAGAATACACACTGGAAGAATCTAGACTGTACAAACTTAGCAGCACCAAAATGTGTGTTTGTAAATGGACTGCACTGCATGAAAAACTGAGAACTAAGGACAAATTACTCAACTGGGGAATGCATTGTAATCCAACCTGTGTACTTTGCTCACAAGCTGATGAATTTTTGTCACACTTGTTTTTCCAATGTGATTTCTCTTATCAGGTATGAAAGAATGTCCTCGGCTGGCTGAAATGGGGTCTTTGCCCTAGAAATCTGACATGGCAAGAAATGGTCAACTGATATATAATTAGAGCAAAAGGCAGAAGCAACAAAGAAGCTACCCTCAAAATGGCCTTAGCAACAGTCACACATTCTATGTGGCTGGAAAGAAATAGAAGAATTTTCCAGCAGCAACAAACTCCAACAGTAGCGGTGATTAGACAATGTCAGCTGATGATGTGTATTAGAAGCCACTTACAACCTAGCATAGCTAGATATTTGGAGCAGTGTACTTGAACTTTAGCTTTGGTTTTTTAGAACCTGGTTGAGTACATGATGTGGAGGGGGGGAGCAACCCTTCCTAGAAGGTGGGTTCCCTCAACTCTCTAATGCTGATGCAATTAGGTTGATGTTTTAAGTTTGGAAACTAAGAGGCCTTTTACGGTCGATTATATAACTCCATTTGGTAATTAATGAAAGCTATTATTAATTGCCAAAAAAAAAACTTGTCGATTTGCATATTAATCCAACAAGTTGACCCGAAAAGTTACCCCCTCCCAACTTTTTTGTAACTCAGTTTGTTGGGTCAAAAAAGCAAATGAGCAGGCTAGTAACCAAACACCATTTTATGGAGAGTTGGATTGTTCAATGCAGATTGTCCAACAAGCTAGCTAAAAAAGGGCATAGTATGCATTAATCGTTTTAGGTTTCTTTTTTTGTGTATCATCGCATGCAAATTTAACAAGTTGTTTTATTCACAAATGTAAGCATCAAGCTGAAATAGAGAAGGGCTGGGAAATGTGTCCATGCCTCTTGATAGGGATATAATTTGCAGTAGAGGATGCAAAAGTACTCCCTCCGTTCCTTAAAAATTTTA
>BSSO01005574.1:0-12969 GCA_030267885.1 Mesembryanthemum crystallinum | reverse complement strand
TCTATTTGGCTTAGAATTCTAACTTATGCCCAATTCTCAACTCAAAATAAAAGGAAATCAACAAAATACAATTTTCTCCCTTTTTGAAATTCAAAACTAATTATTTCAATAAGAAATTAAATAATAAATTGAAAAATATTTTTCTGAAAATTTGGGGTATTATAAATAGAATGGAATCAGCATTGAAAAAGTAACAAAACCATTTACTAGTGTCAATAACTATTAATGATTTTTGAAGTTTCAACATACAATAGAATTATTAATTACTTTTTCCTCTTTTTGACAATTTTCCCCTTCCAATCTCTTTTTTCCCTGATATGACCTGTTCTATCTCCTTCTTTGCAGCCTTTCATCTTCTTCCCCAGTTCCCACCACCGTACCGCCCGGTATCCACCACTGCCGTCCACCGTCACCTGCCTATCATCTTCCCACCACCGTACCGCCCGGCGTCCACCACCATTGTACCGCCCAGCGTCCACCACCGTACCGCCCGGCATTCATCACCACCACCACCACCAATCATGAACCATTGTCACTACCCACCATCGACGGCCACCACCCACCTTGTCCACCATCGCCCACCCTCTCCTAATTCCACAAAATCGTCAATCCCACACATTAATTCAGATCTTTAAGATACCATCACCATATCATCATCCATCCAATTCAGATCTTGGAAGTAGGTAGCAAGTTGAAGATGCATTGCCGGGAAAATAAAATCCAATAGTTTCACATGGTGGTTATGGCTTTGTAATCAATGTATTTTCTTTATAGAAACTTAAAAGGCCATACTTGAAGATTCAACCATGGATGAATGTTTGACAGTAGAGGAGATGAAGAGAGAAGATTTCATGTTTCTCTTTTCTCTTTTTTTTTTCTTTGCCCAAAAGTAAATTTAGGAGAGAGAAAAAGGTGGTGGGTTAAATAAATGGGTATTTAATAAATAAAGCAGTAAATGAGCAGAATCAGTTTTACAAAACTAAAAGATATTAAATGCTTAACCATAAAGGGCTATGGTTAGCAAAACCCAAAATTCAATAATCAGGTATGTGACTCCCATTGCTACATCCATATGCAAATCAATCTAAAGAGCAACGAGCTCTGCAACTGTAATAGATGCTACTAAGTGGGAAGTCTCACGTTGATAAAATGAGAGAGTTTTTGAAATGTTTATAACTAGAGGAGTTACTCTACAAATCTTCTCGGTGTTATAAACACTCTCCATAACGGGTCCAATTGTTGAAACTTAACAGTTGCAAATCATAAGTTGACCACCAATCGTCACATGGAATCCCAAGTTGATCATGGACCTTGAGACTCTACTCATTTTCTAATATTTATTCAGTTCAGTTTAGTTCATTTTAGCGTCATTCAATTGAAAAAAGGGATAATTCACTGAGGTATACCGAGATTTAGCGAAAATACACAAAGTTTACCAAGGTTTCACAAAATATACATTGAGGTATACTGTTCTGCAAACTTGAATGCAACTCATGATTTCGGTGATCGAATCAACTAAAGTATACATTGGATTGAAAGAGGTAATAGTCGTGAGAAGCCATTAGGTTTAAAATTGCATTTTTTTAACCTTTTTTTTTTCCTCATGAAGGACGGACATATGAGGGGTGCAAAAACATTGATCGAGGTTGTTTGGAACATCTAAAGGGTTCGTTTGCCCGTGTTTGATAGATCACTATTACTTTTGATGGTTCCCACATCATAATTTACCAAATCATATCACAGATATCACGAGTTGCGATTAACTTTTCAAATGTATATCTCAGTGTATTTTCTAAAACATTGGCATACATTAGTGTTTGCTAAACCTTGGTATATTTCAGTGAAAATTTCCCAAAAAAAAAAGAAAAAGCAAACATAGTTCAAGTGTTGCTTTGTGAAGCTAATTAGACAATCCAATATTTACAAGAGTACGCTATCCACTTTTTTATTTTATTTTATTTTATTTTTTATATATGAAAAGGAGAATTTTGCCTTCGCTCACAACCAAAACACATGAATTAGGATGTGTTCATTTCACCATTACGAATCCCATTTCAGGTTGTTCTGTCGTTCAGTTCAGTTAAAGTTATTCAGAATAGTTCAAACTGTTCAGTTCAGACCATACACTTTTCCCTCACAGATTACTATTCACTCAGTTGAGTTCAAGTCAATTGAAGTCGTTCAATTCAGTTCAGTACGTACTTTCAGGCGAACTGAACACACCCTCAGTCGGTCTTGAAATGATTATAGAAGGCAATGACTTTTGGCCATTTCGCTTCCTATAAACAAATACAGTATAAAAAAAAAAAAAAAAAAAGCAGAGTTAAGATAAAACAAAAACCTCTCTCAAAGTAGTTATACTTTTTAGCAGGGTATGTAAAATCGCTGGATCTTAGTATTCTTATAAAGAAGGTTTTAAAAAATCTCCAAAAGAAAATAATTTTATGGTGTGTTTATTTCACCTTGTTGAATTCCATTTCAAATCGTTTAGTTTAGTTTAGTTTAGTTCAGATCGTTTAATTCAGATCGTTTAGTTCAGGTCATATGTTTTTTTACTCACAGATTGCTATTCATCCAATTCAGTTCAGTTGAGGTATTTTCAGGCGAAGTGAACACATCCCACAATGTCGATATCAACTCCCTAAAAAGTAATGTTCATAATCCTACGTGTGAGCCACATAGGAACATTGGCCCACCGTTAATATTAAGACACATACACACATACATCCATAAATGAACATGGACCAACTTCTTTTCTTCAGTCACCTAAGAATTTCCTCTGTTCAATAAATACGCATTTATTTTCTCTCACTCCAACTCTCTTTACTCTCTCATCACTCTCTCTCTCTTTCTTTCCCCAATCCCCACCATCTCCTCTCTCTCCCTCTCTCTCCCTTCAACCAACGCCGTCGGTGGTCGGAACAACCTTCACTTCTCCGGCGATACCACATTTTCCTCGCAAAATTTCCAGAAAACCCATTTGTGTTTGGTTTTGATTTTTCATTATTATAGCTTCAAAGCAACTACTCTAGCTCTGTAATTCCTAAATTTCATCTGGGTACAGTTAGTTACTCTTTTATTTTAGGGTTTTAGAGCACAGAAGTTGAAGCTTTTTAGCTCCATTATCAGCTGCTTTTTATCCTCAATTCCCGCTTCGCCAGCTAGTGCTGGTACATTTTGCTGCTTTACTGACATTCAAGTAATTTCCAGCTTTGTTTTTTTCTTGGGTTTTTTTTTTTTAGCCGTTACACCCTTTTGTTGTGGCTTAGGATGAGCAAAACTCTGTGGGTTCTTGAATCTACTTTTCTTTTACGGGTTTTGTAAAGTTAACTAAAACATGAAGTGGGTTAGTCAATTTTGAGCCTAATTTTTCTCAATTGATTTTTGAGGTTTGAGGAAAGGGAGGTTGAATAATGAGGAAACTGCTTACTCTCTTCACTGTGCTTCTTCTGGCTTTAACTCCACCATGTGAGAGCTCTCTAAATCAATCCCTAAACGATGACGTTTTGGGGCTGATTGTGTTCAAAGCAGACATTGAAGACCCAAATGGGAAATTGGCAACATGGAATGAAGATGATGATAGCCCTTGCAACTGGTTTGGGATCCAATGTAACACCAGATCGAAGCGGGTTTCCGAGGTCAATCTTGACGGATTATCGCTCTCCGGTCGCCTCGGCCGCGGCCTTTTGCAGCTTCAATCACTTCGGAAGCTTTCTCTCTCAAAGAACAACATCACTGGCACCCTCAGCACTGCACTGGTTAGGCTCTCAAACCTGAGAATCCTTGATTTGAGTGAAAACAATCTATCTGGGGAGTTAGCCCCTGATATGTTTAAGCAATGTGGGCCTTTGAGAATAATTTCTTTGGCTGGTAACAAATTCTCAGGGCAGATCCCTGAGAGTTTGAGCTCTTGTGCTGGAATTTCTGTGCTTAACTTATCAGCTAATCAGTTTTCTGGGCCTTTGCCTTCTGGGATTTGGGGCTTACATGGGTTAAGGTCCCTTGATCTGTCTTCTAACTTATTGACTGGTAAAATTCCAAAGGGGATGGATGGTTTATACAATCTAAGAACGATTGATGTGAGCCGAAACCAGCTTACCGGGTCGGTTCCGGATGATATAGGGGGGTGTTCCTTGTTGAGATCACTTGATTTTAGTGAGAATTTGCTTTCTGGGAACTTGCCATCTTCGTTGCTGAACTTAAGTTTTTGTGCTGATGTTAATTTGAGGGGGAATTCCTTTGCGGGCCAGGTTCCTGAATGGATTGGAGAGATGAGAGGCCTTGAGAGCCTCGATCTTTCAGCTAATAACTTCTCTGATGTTTTGCCAAAGTCTATGGGGAAACTTAGGTCATTAAAGGTATTGAATATGTCAATCAATGGCTTGAGTGGAAGCTTGCCAGATTCTATGGCTGGTTGTGCTAGCCTTCAGGTATTGGATTTTAGGCAGAACTTGTTGACTGGTGATCTGCCCCAGTGGATTTTCAAGGTTGGTTTGCAACAAGTTCTGCTCTCAGAGAATAAAATTGGTGGAACCATGAATGATTCTCTTTCGTCCGCTGAAGCCGTCTCGTACAAGGGCCTTCAAGTGTTGGATTTGTCCCATAATTTGTTGGTTGGGGCTGTTCCATCATCAATTGGAGGTTTTAGCAGCTTGGAGTTCTTGAATTTGTCAAAGAACTCTCTGACGGGCTCTATTCCGATAAACGTTGGAGAACTGAAAGCATTGGGTGTTCTTGATTTAAGTGAGAATCAGTTGAACGGGAGTATCCCATCTGAAATTGGAGGAGCTACTTCTCTCAGGGAGTTGATACTCGAGAGGAATTTCATTACTGGGAATATACCAACTTCTCTTGAGCATTGTTCTTCATTGTCAGTCTTGTAAGTGCTCCTTCTCAATCTGCTAACTTCTTCATATTCATTCAAGTTGTTAACCTATGTTTTAACTAGTTCTTGGTCACTATGTTAATTGTGTTGTCAATGATTGTCATATTAATGTCTGATTTAGCTTGTTATACCTGTACTTCTCAACTGTCTGCATTGGCATTTTACTTCGCAGACAAGTTGTCGAATTTATTGCAAGTGTATATATATGAAATCTTAATCTTTGCATATGCATAACCCATGGATGACCGTTTCAGTTTTTCCTCACATGTAAAGAATTTGTAGACAGTTTGCCTCATACTTGGATGCACTAAAATTATAGACTACTTAATTCGGACTTGAGGACTCTGTCATTACACAACTGAGTACTAGCTAGTTGAGTGTAGTTTTTAGATTATTGTTCGTTCATAATTCATAATCTTAATTATCATTCTTGTTTTACTCTGGCTTATTCATTTTCATGGTATCACTTTCTAGGGTCTTATCACACAACAATCTGAAGGGACCAGTACCTCTAGCATTATCAAAACTTGCTGATCTGCAAGTTGTGGACCTTTCTGTCAACACCCTAAGTGGGACTCTACCAAAACAGCTAGCAAATCTGCAACATCTCCTTTCCTTCAACATTTCACATAACAATCTCCAAGGCGAACTTCCTGGTGGTTTCTTCAACACCATATCTCCCTCCTCTGTCTCAGAAAACCCATCTCTTTGTGGCTCAGCTGCAAACAGATCTTGTGCCACCGTCCTTCCCAAACCCATTGTTCTTAACCCTAATACCACTTCTGAATCCTCCTCCTCTGGCTCTTCTATGCCTCCTACGCTTGTTCACAAGAGAAACATCCTCAGCATCTCTGCCCTCATTGCCATTGGTGCCGCTGCTGCGATTGTCATCGGTGTGATAGCCATCACGGTTCTCAACCTTCGTGTCAGGGCCTCGACATCTCGTTCTGCGGCTGCTCTTGCATTATCTAATGGAGATGATTTCAGTCGTTCCGCCTCAACAGATGCCAATTCCGGGAAGCTAGTCATGTTCTCGGGGGAGCCTGATTTCAGCACTGGGACCCACGCTCTACTCAACAAGGACTGTGAGCTGGGCCGTGGTGGGTTTGGTGCTGTCTACCGAACCGTTCTCCAAAATGGTCGCCCTGTTGCCATAAAAAAGCTCACCGTTTCGAGCCTTGTCAAGTCCCAGGATGACTTTGAACGGGAGGTGAAGAAGCTGGGAAAAATCCGGCACCCTAACCTCGTTGCACTAGAAGGGTATTACTGGACTCCATCACTTCAACTCCTTATTTGTGAATTTGTTTCGGGTGGAAGTTTATACAAGCATCTTCACGAAGTATCAGGCGGGAACTTCTTCTCATGGAACGAGCGATTCAACATAATTCTTGGGATGGCCAAAGGGTTATCTCACTTGCATCAACTGAATGTCATCCACTACAATCTCAAATCAAGCAACATTCTCATTGAAACCTCTGGTGAGCCTAAAGTGGCTGATTTTGGCTTAGCAAGGCTGTTGCCAATGCTGGACCGATACATATTGAGTAGCAAAATTCAGAGTGCACTTGGGTACATGGCACCTGAATTCGCTTGTCGAACAGTGAAAATTACAGAGAAATGCGATGTCTATGGCTTTGGGGTCCTAGCATTGGAGGTGGTGACAGGGAAAAGACCTGTTGAGTACATGGAAGATGATGTGGTTGTTCTGTGCGATATGGTTAGAGGAGCGTTGGAAGAAGGCAGAGTAGAAGAATGTGTTGATGAGCGGTTGCAAGGTAAATTCCCAGCCGAGGAAGCCATTCCAGTAATGAAATTAGGATTGATTTGCACATCACAGGTGCCCTCAAACAGGCCCGATATGAGAGAGGTTGTTAATATCTTGGAGTTGATCAGATGCCCTTCAGAAGGCCAAGAGTCGGCTTAAGTTTATGTTGGGAAGCGTCTAGGTATGAAGATGTTGAAATTATAGTTGAATTATCCGGCGAAGAAGAATCCGATGTTTGTATTAACAAGGAAAAAGGGCTGACTGTTGAGATTAATTCGTTATCATTAATCGTTTATTGGTGTATTTTTTTGCCTCTATTTTGTAGTTTATCTTTGTTTGTTGTAAGTAGGCAGTGGCTTTGCCGGATTCTTCTTCACCGGGTTCAAATTTGGCAACCCTTTAGATCTCTTTAGGAACTTTGATCTTCCTTTGTTTATGATCATCGAATGGAAGTGTAAGAATTCGATATACTCTGTCCGACGTCAAATCGTAGCCTGAGTGTCTCCTCCCAAATTTGAGTTTGCGCCCCTGGCCGTCCTAAACCAAGGTCATTTTCATTTTATTATTACCATTTGGTATTCAATTCAGTTTTGTTATGCACATTATGTCCAATCAAGTTCTGTCCTGAAACTTTTTTTTCCCCTCAAATATTGCTATTCATTCATTTAAATTCTAGTTGAAATAAACAGAGCTCGAGTCAAGCTAATGACATCATCCGATTTATCCAAAATTCTCATTTTACTGATATATACTCCTATTTTTCTGTCTGGAATATTTGATGGGTATTTATAAAAGCATACTTCCACTTAGGTAATTGGTTTCATTAGCCTTATGTTATCCTTGCTGCAGATATATATATTAGTGCATATCTTACTGGGTACAGGCTCATTCTGGTCCCTGACAATGATTTGGTTCTGTCAAATGAAGGATCAGCTTTATTGCAAAATTACAAACAGAAAGCACAAATGTTTGCCATGTGATTATATGGATTTTAAAAGCAAAAGAAAAGAAACTCCCGCCTTTTTTGTTTTTCTAAACCAGCTCTTCTAACTAAAAAGACTATTATGTCCTTTGTTTTAAAAGGTACCCCTACATTTTCTTATTTTATGTAAGGCTCTTTTTGGTGTTTTGGGCCACCTTGATTATTAAATAGTACTAGTACATTATACTGTAGTTTATAATTATATGGTCTATTCTATTATTATAGCACTAATATATTTAAGTCTTTGTTTTCTTGGGTTAAGTATTGGCCCATTCATTACATTTACAGGGTGGTATATCTAATGATGTTTGATACCCTATGGAGAAGGATTAAAATAAAATAATAATTTCTGAGTCAAAAGGTGAGTTGGGAGTATGAGCAAGTGTCAAAGATTCTTGGGCACCTACTTTGAAGCAAATATACACATGAAATCTGTCTTTTGCTTGTATATTGATGTAATGTAATTGGTGGAAAATATTACAGAAAGAAATGGTTAAATTTGGAAATGGGATGCAACATAACTTAGACCCTGTTTGAGGTGGTTGTCAATTGCTAATTTTCAGTTTTTTTTAGAAACTTAAAATCAGTTTTTAGAAACCACTTTTTTTGATTTTCAATTTTCTATTGTCAGTTTTGAAAATGAAGCATAGAACTGTAAGCAAAAAAAAAAAAATTCAATTTTAAATTAAATTTCTACAAAGAGTTGAAAATTTTTCAAAACCAAAAATTGGCAACTGGCAATCACTCCGAACAGGGCCTTAGGTAATAGCCAGAGGATAGAGATATAGATATAGGGCATGGAACTTGGGTGGATAACGCAGTGACGCATTCGCCACTCATTCTAATAATGACCTGAATTCAAGTCTTATTACCTTCAAGCACAGCATGACTTTTCAGCTGTGAAGATAACAAAAGATAAAGCATTAATATTTAGGTTTAAGGCCAGATACGTGAGAGAAGATGGGTAAAGGGTGAGGGTTTTTCCAAGTAAAACCTTCTTGAGAATTTGAATGGACAAAATTTACCCATATCAACTCCCAATAGGCTACCACTCGATAGTTTGATAGACAAGATTTTAATTCCTTTCTTTCTTTCTCCCAAGTGGTTGTACAGTGTACTGTTAAGACTTAAAATAGAGAAGCTCTCAATAATATAATGCAAATACCATATAATGTAGGTATTTGCTTTAATTTTTTTTTTTTTTCTAGCACCTATGGCTATGACCTATCCCAAGTTTTTTCATTTTTGTTTACTCTGTTACAGTATTTCTTAGTATAAGATTGGGATAGTGGGGTTATTGCAAGGCCCTATGTTATTGGTTTGTGAACTCTTGTTCAATATTATCACCAGATGGAAGATTCCTAGGCTCACATGAGAAACACCTTCTTATGCTCCTCTACATTTGCAAAATATTTCACCTCTCTAGTAAAGAAGTCTCCCTATATCAAAAAAAAAACAATCTTGAGCCTTTCCATCTCATTAGTAGAAGAATGAAAATCCTTCTAAATTGTTCTGTTTTCAATTTTCATGGTGCAATAGTCAAGAAAGTGGCTTATAGTATAATATTGTTATGCCCACTTTTGTTGTGATATTAGTTAAACCAAACTTTGATTTTCCAATGTGCATAGATTACATGGATTGAGTTGTCCTAAATAATGCACCCCAAGACATATTTAATCCAATTAGGGTTGGCCCCAAAGATCAGAACACTAATTTTGTTAGCAATGAGAGTCATGCCTATCTTGAACTTTATTTATTTTTTTAAAATTTATCTTTTTGTATAATTTTTTTATTCCTTTTCCCAGCCTTATTGACGGATATGGGATTTGGCATTCCTTACTTCATTTGAGCATATGATTTCATGTTGCATTGATGATTTTACGTAAGGTTGTTCTACAAGATAGAGTATATACGAGAACTAAGAAACAAGAGTTATCAAAATAGAATGTACGTTGTTTTTATGAAAATTACTTATCTTTTTCTTTTTGGAGGGGAAGGAGGGTTACTGGATATTTCATAATCTTGTTCAGAAGAAGTAGGAGAGAAGAGAGGAAAAGTGATCAATAAACAAGGGGTCAATAGGAGACTCGTGTAATTTTCTTCAATTTCTAACCTAATTGGTCAAAGATAAGTGCAATTTTCATACTCTTTATGAAATTATGTTATTTCCTAGAACTTGTGAGGAAATTGCAAATGTGTTATTGTTATCTTCAATTTACAACTTCGTGTTATTCACAATTTTAGAGTTATAATTGCAGTTTGCACTAAAGGATGATTTTGAAATTTGAAGGTATTTTGCAAATAGAAGAAATTAAGATGTTTGAAAACATACTAGTACTTATGAAAAAAAAAAGTGTGATACGGAACTTGCTTTAATCCAGCATGGTGTCACCTTAAGGAAAATGTGAAGGCATTTTGCAACCAAGAGTGATCTACAGAATTTGCTTCTATAAGTTTTCTATTTTTTTTTTTTTTTTAAGGTATAAAATGGAAGGGTAAAGCTTTTTTTCAAAAGAATAATTCGGAGACCTTGCTGAAAATTGTTCACAATTATAAAAGCTTTCACTCAACAATAGGACAAAGCCATGCAACAAAATATGCGACGACATTATCCACCCGCTTTACATAATTAAACAAATAAGATTCAAAAGAACTACTCAACACATAGATACCATCACACAACGTAGAATTCGATTTAGGTCAAAAGGCCAAAAAGAGTCCTTGATCTTTTGAATCAAACTCAAAGCATCACTTTCAAGTCGAACTTTCCACTGATTTAGATGTGATATGATTTTAGATTTTACTCCTTCTATCTATAATGCATGTATTTTGATGTGTTTTTGAGCTTAAAGAGTCATATATGTGTGAAAATTTTCCTCTAATTGTCTTGGATATTTAAGTTGAATTGAGGCTCATCATCTTTAGTGCATGAGTTTCACCTTCTTTTAACTTCTAATGTGATGAACATGAACGGAAAAAAGTACTCCCTCTGTCATTAAAAATTTGTCAGAATTAGGGAAGGTAAAAAAAAAATAAGGGAACACCATTCATTGTATTGTCTTACACTTTGGTTTTAAATTTCACCCAATCACTATTGAGATTTATTTACCCAAATTATAAACTTGGCAAGTTTTTGTGACATGTCAAAATAGAAATTTTGACAATTTCTAAGAAACGGAGAGAGTATAAATAAAGATCAATATTTAAAACCGAGTTTGAATCCGACTTTATTAAGTTATGTACTTTGCTGTGACAAATTAACAATGAAAAATCTTATTCAATGAATGATTTATACCCATGACAAGACGACACAAAATCCAAAGAAAAGAAGGCCCATCTTCTCCACTTTTTTGATTCATTCAAATTTTGCAAAACGAAGATGATGAGCAACAAAACACTCGTACTACATTATCATTAAATCAAATTTAGCATCAAATTTAAATTTAGTCCAACTAAATTACTACCAAAAATGCAGAGAAAAAAATGTACTAGTACTATTTAGAAAAGTTGTTTTCGTGCATTGTCCGAACGATAAAGTGATAACGACCGAAGCAAAGCTTGAGACAAAGAGAAAGTGACAGAGAATATTGCACAATCATACAAAATTTTCTCACTCTTTTTTTATTATGTTTTATCGAGAGATGAAATGATTCCTTCTCAAGTCTCAATTCTCTTTTTAACTTAGATTTTGTCGAGTTCACGTAAAAAAATCGTGTCAATCATCCATTCCTTTAAGGATATGGCAAACATGCCCTCTGGAAAAGACTAAAAGCAATTCAAATAGGAGTATTACACAAAACTTACACAATCTTCATTTCCGTTCAACGCTACAATTTACTTATTCATTCGGTGCTAGTTCAGTTATGTTCAAATCACTTCACTTAAAATGACTACACCTTTCAGATTTGTTCTTTATGTCTATATTTCATTACTTTGGTTGCTAAAATCAGAGTTGCTGAAACTAATGGTTTGAGTTTGTTGTAAGTTATTGGGGTTGAAATTGTTGGAAAACATGTTCTCTGAAAAAGACTAAAGGCAACTCAAATATCCCAAGCTCTTCCAGGTTCCATCAAACACAAAAAAGTGGTATTGGAATAGAAAAAATATAAATGGCATTTGTATGCTCATAGTACCTCTTTTTTTGAGATACCAATAACACTTTTCATGCTCCAATTCCACTTTTGTTGCTCATAATATCACTTTTTAAGATAGTACTAACACAAAAACTTGTATGAGGCCATCTCATACAAGAGTAATTGATTAACTAATACCACTTTTTAGGGCGTGTTCATTTCACATTGTTCAATTATATTTCAATTCAGTCTTGTTTAGTTCATTTCAGTTCGAGTCAATTCAGTTCAGTTTACTTCAACAATATACTTTTTCTCTCACATAATACTATTCATTTAGTGCTCATCCAGTTCACTTCAACTTAGTTCAGTTCAATTCATTTCAGATATTTTTAATTGTTTTGAACACACCTTTATTGTAGCAGTATTAGTTTTTCGGTCATTAAGAGTAGCAATTTTTTGATTACTAGTACCAATTTTTTTGTCACCAATATCACGCGTGGAATACATTTCGCCTGATATGACATTCTGCGAAACATTGTTTTCTTTTCTAAAATTTTATTCAGAATTTGGTTATCGTTATTGTATAGAGTATAGTCAATATAAATAATCCAAGTAGATAATGAAATTTAATTTACTTTAGATAGTATCATAACGAAAACCATTTAGTATTCTTTTACAATGAAAGCTTGCGTTAAGCCATAAGCCCAAAAAACCGTACATGGAAAAAAAATTGGGCTCAGTTTTCGGTAACTGGGTTGGGCCTGAATTAAAGAATTAAAGAAAGAGGCCTTTATGGGCTTTAATGCTTAGGGATCAGGTCTTACAAATACGCAAGCACACTCAACAAAGAGCAAAGGTAGCAAACATAAAGAAATAAAGGCCCACTCCGGTTCTGTCTTCTTTCTTTTTTTTTTTTCTTTTTTTTCTTTTTAAGGTAAGAGAAAAGGAATGCTGAATGCCTCATCTCGACAATTCCACTTGCCTAGACCTAGGTGTAGGTAACGCTGCCTGCACCCTAGGATAGTTCATAAATCATGAGCATAAGGTTCATAAAGTATTAGCTAATGGTTCATAAGACATGAATTAAAAGTTCATAAGAACCCAAACCAATAGTTCATAAAACATGAACTGAAAGTCCATAAAATATTATCCAATAGGTCATAAGTCATGCACAAAAGGCTCATAAGATACTATTAATGGTTTATATAATTACATATGTTCCTAACATAAAGAAGTAACAAGAAGAAAAAAAAAAAAAAAAAAG
>BSSO01005573.1:0-12970 GCA_030267885.1 Mesembryanthemum crystallinum | reverse complement strand
TTTCAAGAAAAAAAATATTATACAAATGAACTCATAAGAAAAGAGAGAAAAAGAAAAATGTGATAATGATATTATAACAATCAACTTATCACAATTCTCATTGCCCATTCTATTTTATTTTTTGATAATTATCCTCATTGCCCATTTGTCACGTGTAGACATTTTCAAAGCTAATCCAACCAGAAAATTCAAACTCGACCCTTATTTTTTGGGTTCATAACACAAATTTTTCTCCACCAACCAACTTACAACCGGAAAAATATATTCACAAATTGGATATGAACCAAAACCAAACCCGACACTAACCTGATATGAAACCCGTTGGGTCAAGCCACTTAACAGGTGTAATCACATGTCATATTGACAAATTTCGAATTCATTTTTGTTTAAGTGTGGAGTGACGAGTCGCTCACAAGTGCATCGGCTCATTTACAACCTAACCGCACCGACATGGTGTATTATATCAATGGCACTTGGTATGGAGCTATCTTTTAGACACTTTTCAGAACTCTCTTATCTTTATTTTCAACTCGTTTCGAGTTGGCCTACCCAAAATATGCTTTAGTGCCCCATTCGGAACTTGCATAGACCCATTACTCAAACTTTTGTTCCATTCTAGAGGTTGTCAAAGATGTTCTCTGTTAACCACACCATTCTTAAGAAAATCTCTCAGTTCGAATATAAACCTAGGACGTTATTTAAAACTCCAAAAGAATGATTGATTTACTAACCGTGTCGAAACAAAAATTAATGTTAAGCGAGCACAAATTTTATTCACAGTAGTATAAATACATCAAAATAGTACAATATAACAACCCTCATCTATTGAGATATATGGGTTTACATACGTATAACAACCGAAAAACTTACTATTTAGCAACTAGATAATATAAGGGGCACATAAATTTGAGAAAACTTTTAACAAATTTCACCCGCAATTTTTTAGGTGCTCTCGGGAGCACCCATCAATGTGCACTCGAGAGCCCTGTGACGTGCGTGTAGGCCCCACTTTCGTGATAATTTTATTGGGAGGGGTATTATTTTAACTTCAAACAAATTAAAAACCCTTATATTATCATATTAGGCAAACATAAGGATTTTAGGGGAACAGAAGGAGCATTGAGTAGGAAATTGATTGAATTGGTTTTTTAAAATCAATTTTTGAAAATTCAATATAAGTAACTTTTCGGGTTGGTTAGTGACTAGAGTGTTTTATTTTAATTTAAGCCGAGTACTAATAATTAACAACCGAGTTAATACTATGAGCGAACAACTACTAGTTAATTTTAGGAATGATTTGCCAAAACATGGACCTAAGGCTTTGTTTTTTTCTAACTTGTTTTTGTTTCAACAAAAATGAGTAAAATCAACAAAAATCTGTAAAAATTCAACAAAAATAAAAAAAGTCGCTCTTTATCGATTCTAACGAATCAACAAAAATCAGTAGAATAAAAAAAATCAACGAAAATTAGTATAATCAACAAAAACAAACAAAATTCAACAAAAATTTAAAAATAACATGAAGAGAACATAATCTAAAATAATCTTGAGAGGTTCGAAATCGAAGTCATGTTTGATCAAATTTGAGTCAATGGGTGGAGGATTGATAGAAATTAGAATAGGGAGCCAAGATTGATTATTTGGTCGAGTAGCAACTATTATTTGGCAAACTCGCTCTCAACTACATTACACAATTATAATTTCCCAAAAAGGTATATATATAATTATATATATAGCATAGGAAAGGGAAGGAGGGGGTATGATGCGTTGCAGCAGTATGTAGGAAACAGCGCAAGAAGAAATGAAACAGAAATACTACTCGTAAGTAGTACTACCTATGTACTAGTAGCTAGTAGTAATACTTTTTGTAGAATAAATAGAGCTCTCAAGACGAGGGAATTAGTCACTGCTGTCGGTAGTGGATACTCTGGTTAAAACCAAAAGTAGAATAAGTGGATGGGAAATTGAAAGAAAGGGGGTCCGGTGGGGCCTGATTACCGCCCCCCAGCCCACCCACATCGACGCACACTGCTGCTCACACCCACCGCCCTTGCTTTCCCATCGGCTATATCCAAATCTCGGGACACAGTCGACACAGTTCCAGTACACTCACACTAACATCGATCTCATTAATCTGATCTGATCTCTTTCATTTAGAATTCTTCTTGAGAAACACAAATTATATTCTCTCATCATCTCCTCGATCTGGGAATGAATTTGGGATTAGGATTGGTGACGTACGTCAATCTTAGAATTAAGAAATTAAGAAAGGACACGTTTCGTTAATCTAGCACCACCACGTAGAGCCGTAGAGGGAAGGAGGGATAGTTTTAATTTGTTGGATGGACTTTTATTATTTGGTCCATCGATTTGATCTTTCAATTCACTCCTCTTATCATATATATATATACACTCTACAACTGTAGGCGACTGTAGCTAGCTACTACCAGTGCAGTGAGCAGTGAGCAGTGAGCAGTGAGCAGTGAGCAGTGAGCGTACCACTACATCTTACACCTACATCTACATTATCCTTTACATCTACTGATCTACATCATCGCAGCCACTTGCACTGCATAGTCTGCATTATTTGCAAATATATTATTTGCATATATATCTCTGATTTCTCAATCTCTATCTCTTTGGTGTTCTTTGTTTTGTATGCGAATCTTGCTTGCATTGGTCTGGATCAGTTCCCTGTCGTCTGATGATCTTATTCTTGGGAAGGAATCAGAATCATTCTTGTTTCTTTCCCTAACGCCCGCGTATTCAGTCATCAGTAATTATATGTACTCCTATACTCCTAGCTGCTACTATACTACTACTACTCTATAACTCCTTTATTTTGTTATTATCCGATCATTTTGCATTCAGTTCATGATCACTTAAGTTATTACTTATTCTCCACTAATAATTGGTTCAAAACTTTCAGTTTAATTCACAAGTACTGTATTTTCCAATGAAGCATATGATGAAGAGAGCTTAATAACACTAAAACAAATTATTATACTGTAATACTCCTTAACTTTTTTCTTTATTTAATTATGAATAATACAATCAACAACGTAACATGAACTATATACTACATACAGTAATGCCATGAAATTTCTGATTTAAATAATTAGATAGTACTATTAAAGAAAAAAAGAATGAAGCAGGTTGCTTGTAAAATGAAGGAAAGCATTAAAGAAGAGTTACGCATGCATGTACACGACATTGCTTGTAAAAGTAAAGACAAGAGTCAAGATGTAGCAAAAGTGGCCGGACTAGCTAGTAGTATTAATTACTCACTTACTTTGCCTGTTAATGCTAAAAGTTCAGGAGAAAGCTGTGAAAAACATTCAAGTACTGTACAAGACAATCTAGTACAGTAAGTAATTCAATTCCTCGGTCAAAAGCCCAAAAAATTAATAAAAATAAATAAATTCGACGCTAAAGTTAGCTACCACTACTTCATTCATATATATCTCAGACTCTAATTAAGTTAGTTGTTGTCACTTGACAGATAGCTGATGAGCCAGAAATGCTCAATTTCGGATGTATGTTAATAAGCTTAGTACTATTATTCTGATCTCATTTCACATTAAATGTGACATCGAGATAGTACCTACCTTAGCTTCGCAACAAAGAAAGAGCTACCTAGCTAGCACTAAGAAAATATCATCGTACTTGCATTATTGTAAATTACTCCCTCTGTTTCACTAAAATCTTTACATCTAGATTTTTGCAAAGTCAAAATTTTTAATGTAAAAATAATATTTTTGTATTCATTTTAAATACTTAGTATTTTCAAGATATCAAATTTTTATAAATTTTCGAATTTATATAAATACAATTATTCATCTAAATATATAAAGTATCGTCTTAAAAACCGTGCAAAGTTAGAGCGTCAAGATTTTTTACTGAAACTGATGGAGTAGATAATACTATTGTTTAGCTAAAGATATTAACCTTGTTTATTAAGCTTGTAGCGTGTCTAAACATCCGAGTCAAATATACTTTTTTGGTATATATACGAAGTTGTATATCCTTTAATTAATTTTATGATCGATTATCATTCACTATTGAGATGTAATAATTCTAGTACTGTATTAAGAATCGATATAATTTCAACAGAAAGTCAGCTCCACAAAACACATGCATCTCATTACTAGCATTAAACCTCCATAAACGAGTTGTTTATATCAAGCATATACAATAAACATACAAAAGGTGGGATTTGCGTTCAAGGTAGGGAAATTCGTTATGATACATTTAGCATTACCCCATTGTTGTTTAACATATATATTGCCAATATATGTTTGTTCTTTGATTTTTCAATAGAAAAAAAAAAAAAGTGTATAATGGCCTCAATATGAGAAGTAGTAAACAAATCGTTGATAGAAGATCGATCTAACAAAAATGGTAATAGTTGTATACAATGTGGACTTTTCTAAAATACAAGGACACCACGCACATATACTACTTTTATGAAAAATCTGTCTATCATATGAAATGGTCCGTAGCTTAGTGGGATACACCACAAGAACAAGCCTTCTTTGTGATGGTAAATACAGTAGTAAAATGTCAATTACGACAGGATTTCCATCGTCGTATATACTATCTTAGGAGGGTATTGTTGTAATTGTACTTTATGACGGTTTTTATGGTATTTTTCGTTGTAAAAGACCAATTGCAACGGGTCGGGATTTTACTACCATTTTAATTGGATTATCGTTGATAATTTAGTAATAGTGTGAAATTATTTTTCTTTTATTACTAGCAACTTCTCCACTCTTAAAGGTTGCTTTGAATCGATACTCGGGGTTGTACCGTATGTATCCCAAACTTGTGAATTTTCTTTTTTATGATGCTATGTATCCCAACTAAAAGAGGGAATTAACAAAAGAGTTTGATCCAATGAGTTCCATAATACTCCCTCCGTCCCTCTTTTATCTTTCCAAACCACTATTTGAATTGGATTTAAGGAGGGGAGTATTGGACATTTTTGCCCTTGATTGAGAAATATTAAAGTAATGATAGCGGGGTGTTTAAAGAGAGAGAGTGATTGGAGAGAGAGTGTTGGATTTTTTTAATTGTATTAAAGAGATAGTGGAGGGGTTAATATGAAAGGATAGGAAAAAAATATTGATTTGAAAAGGTAAATAAGGGACAAAATTATGCATGGTTTGGAAAGATAAATGAGGGACGGAGTATATATTCTTAGTAATGTAGTGATCCAACTTTTAGTAACCATGTGATTGCTTCATATTATATCTCTATTGCATTGTTACCCTGGGGTCTCTCATGTGTGTCTAATGATGCATAATATGTGCAATGTTTGATATCTGTCGTCCAATCTCTAATCGTCTAAGAAACGTATAAAAGAAGCTAAAGACAAATTATGATGAGCCCATTTTTCATTCATTATTTTCTTCTATCTACCTCTACCTTGGAGGCCACGGTTCGTTGCTGATGTGTCAAAAACTTAATTACCTTTATTTTGCATAAATAATACTCCTACTCTATATTTAATTTGAATTTTAATTAGTTTTAATTGCTGCCTAATGGCTTTATTATAATATGGAAGATGAGTTTCATTTTTATAGTACTGAGACATGCACATGTCTTCCATATATTGTTCAATGATACAACATTTAAGGCTGTTTTGGTAAAAGTCTTCAATTTGATACTCGCTCCATTCAACAAATTCATTCAATAACAATTGTTTAATGAAACATATTGGGTATACTAACATGAGTAAATATACACACAATGATCAATAATAGGGAACAATAGTACTAAATTTCCAAGTGGATAAGCTTTACCGGAAAAATTGCCATTTGAAAACAAAATCTGAAAAGAAAAGAAAAAAAGAAATGGGACCTTAGAAGGCAATCTCAGTGAGAAAGTAATGGACAAAATTGACTAGATAGGTCAAGTAGGGCATCCTTTTTGAAAGTGGAGAGAGGGAAAACTGAAAAGGAGACGATGAGTTGAATAATTTTGACTCGTCGCGTGTTGGTTAGACAAAATTAAAGCCCACCACCACCACCACCATGCATCACCATTCACCACTGATCGAGTCCATAGGCAACGCACAATATACGGTATTACGTACACAAATACAAAAGCTTGTGCTATACATTTATTTTAGTCTTACGTTGATTCCATTAATTAATCACTATTAGGTTGGCTAGAGCTGACTACACCTGCTCTGAGACCGCCGATGAAATCTTCACCTAATGGTTAATACCGAGGTCGTCCTATCTCCTTCTGTATAAGTTTTAGGTCCGATTCCTCTCTTCAGCTCTTCTCTGCTTATTTTCTGTAAATTTATCTGTATTAGTCTCAGTGAATTTATTTGTATTAGTCTCAGTGCCTCCATTATATTAAAAATAAGCTGATATGACACAAATTGGACATAAATTTAATGTTTAATTAAACGAGGTAGGTTAGGGTTGATATTTTCAATACGAAACCAACACTCTAACTCGTTTATTTAAAGATATTATAAATAAACTCATTTAACCAATATTAAAATTGACTTGGAAATACAGTATTCATGGCCTATGGATTTAAAGCAGGGGTAGAAACTCTAATGAGAGCTTTTAAATATTTTTGGCATTACTTTATTGATTTCTTATGTTAAGTTATGAAATCTTACAAATAAAAGTTTAGACCTTGTTTGAGGTGGTTGTTAGTTGCTAGTTTTGGTTTTGGTTTTGGTTTTGAAATTTTTTTAACTCTATGTAGAAGTTTAATTTAAACCTGAAATTTTTTGTGTTTACAATTTCCTACTTAATTTTCAAAACTAGCAATAAAAAACTGGAAACCAAAAAAATTTGGTTTCCAAAATCTGATTTTGAGTTTTCAAAAAAATTGAAAATTAAAAACTGACAACCACCCCTATAGGGCCTTAGATACATCAAACAAGATTCAAAAAAGTTATCCGTCTCTCTCTCTTTTCTCTCAAAAAAAAAAAAAAGAATAAATGGTTTAATTGTTTCTCTTTTTTTGAGAGTATTGTTGGTTTTTAGTAATTTGTTTGATTGCAGGGTAAATGATGGATTTACACTGAAGTTTTGATATTATGTGAAGAAACTGTTTCAACTAAAAATTTAAGTTGATAGTTGAAGGTTGAATCAAATATTTATCTTCTATTAGACACAAACACGAATACGACCCAACGCAACTTGTTTATTGGTTCTAAAATTTGCAAGAAGTAATCTTTGCAGCTTGTAATTAAATAGGAGTATAATAATTCCAAACGCCGATATTTAATTGAATGTTAGTATGTGTTTCTCTCTCTTCCGTCTCTCTCACACAAATACACTGATACACACCTCAGCAGCACATAAAGCAAACAAACGACGAGACACACACTGAACAGAAGAACATCCAGAGAGAGAAAGAGAGTGAGAGAAGCCAAGGGCAGACATTCCTTTCTCTGCTTTTTAAAAACGCAGCTGCTCAAAAAGAGGCAAATTTTCTTCGCTTTTTTCAAAATTAAATAAAGAAGCTTTTGGCTTTAGCCCACCTTGCTGCTTGCTGCTTGCTGCTGCTCTTTGGTCTTCAACTTCATCATCAATGGACACTGCTCAATGGCCACAGGTATTCAAAGACAAAGAAACCACAAAGTTCTTTCTTTTTATGGAGGTTAATTATGATCTGGGATTTTCTGGGCAATTTTGTTAGAAATTTTTTGTGCTTTAAATTACTGGTTGTTTTATTTTTCAAAAGGAAGAAAATTAAAAACAAAGAGAGGGCGGGGTTGATTAATTATGTTGATAAGTGGTGCAAGTCCCCACCCAATTCACAATTTAGTCTTCCAAGTGTTCATCTTTTTGCCTGAAAGAGAGAAGGAGGAGAAAAAAAGGATTAATTTGTTAGTATTATTATCTGTTAGCTACCTCTTATTCCTTTTTTCTGCTGCTGCTATAATCCTGAAAAAGTGTATGAAAAAGCAGTTAATTTTGTTTGTATTTTTTTTGTTTTGTTTTGTTTTGTTTGCTTTGGTTTGGTTTTCTTCTTTTTGTCAGCTGTCTTCATCTTATAATCCGCTTAAATGTTTTTATCCCATTGACCTGCTTTGTTGGATCTTGAAGCTAAATGGGTTTCTTCTCTTTTGCTTTTGTTTTCTCTTTTTTTCATTGCTTTCTGTCCATTTTCATCTTCCTTTTTCCTTCACTTTTCTGCTGTTGATTTTGTTGTTTATTTTTTTGGACCCTTTTTTGTGGGTGTTATAGGAGATAGTGGTGAAGCCAATGGAAGAGATCATGGTTCCAAATACTTGCTCTTCTTCTGTAACAGCAGCAACAAACATCATAACAAACAACAACAATAACAAGTCTTCTTCTTCATCCACTTCATTGGAGAGGAAAGTGAGGCCTCAAAAAGACCAAGCTTTGCACTGTCCAAGGTGCAATTCAACAAACACCAAGTTTTGCTACTACAACAATTACAGCTTGACACAGCCAAGGTACTTCTGCAAGACTTGTAGGAGGTATTGGACTGAAGGTGGATCTTTGAGGAACATTCCTGTTGGTGGTGGTTCAAGGAAGAATAAGAGATCATCATCATCTTCTTCATCCTTGACATCTAATTGTTCTTCTTCTTCATCAGCCTCAAAGAAGCTTTCACATGATCACTTGATAGCAGCAACTACACAATCCCATTTGAATCCAAACCCTAAGATCCATCATCATCAAGGGCAAGATCTCAACTTGGGTTTTCACCCAACTCATCATCAAGAATTCAGAAGCCTGTCTGAATTCATCCAGTTGCCCACAATTGAAACCAACCCTAAGAGTCATCAAATCCCTAACAATTCTGCTGCTGCTGCAGCTGATACTACAACTGCTGCAGAGAACACTGCTGATGGTGCTAATCATCATCATCATCATCATCTGTCAGCTATGGAGCTCCTCAATGGGCTTACATCTTCAAGGGGTTTAACTCCATTTATGCCGATGCCGGTGCCGGATCCGAATGCTGTCTACTCATCTGGATTCCCCAGCATGCAGGATTTCAAGCCAACCCTGAATTTCTCTCTTGATGGGCTTGGTAATGGGTATGGCAGTTTGCAAGGAGGGGTGCAACCACAAGAGACTAATCATGGGAGGCTTTTGTTCCCCTTTGAAGATTTGAAGCAAGTCTCAAGCAACACAAGTGCTGATCATAACAATAGTACTACTAACAATGAGCAAACTAGAGATCAGCAAGGTGATTCTACTGGGTATTGGAGTGGCATGCTGGGTACTGGAGGATCTTGGTAAAGAACAAAGAAGATAATATTGCACAAATTAAAGAAAATGATNCTTGTTTTATTCTCAGCCCTAATTACTTCTGATAAAATCCTTTGTTTTTTCTTTTTCTTTAGATTTCTTATGGTGGGTGATATGTTTTAGAGTTTGTTTAAAACTAACAAATAGAGGGGATACATGGGTTCTTTTCTTAATTCCTCTTCAGTTAGATTCTCTCTATTAAATTAGAAAATGTTTAATCTCTTTGATTAATGTGTGGGATTTTGAAGCTTGTTTTAGGTTTTTGGATTGGCTTCATTATGGCTAGGGCAAATTGTTATATGTGGTGTTGAATTGCATAGATTAGGAGAACTGATCAAGAAAGAAAAGAAAAAGAAAATTAAAAGCCTATAATTTTTGAGAGGCTTGCCTTGATTTCATGCATCTGTTTGTCTTCTATCACAAGAGGAATTTTCCCAGATGGGCAACCCAGTAAACCTGCTGTTATTATCAGAGAGTCCACTGTAGTCACTGGTTGGCTTGGTATAGAGAAGATAATTTAATGTATTACTAGTATATTCAATGTACTTAATAGTTTGTATAATGAGCTTGATATTGGGTATTTGGATGTTACTGAAAAGAAGTATTCTTTGTTATGAGTTTGTTTCATTATATTGTTGAGATTAAATCTTAATTTGATTTTAATAAGTTTCAATGAATGATGCTACTGTACATATGATTCTGAAAATTAGTATGTACAGATCTCCAGAATGATCTGAAAAAAGTGGGGAAGTAAATGTCATGTGTGGTGAACAAAATAATTTATCTCCCTTGTTTTATGATGAGCTTCTGCTAGCAGGTTAAAGAGCAATGAGGTCCCATTAAGAGAGAGAGAGAGAGAGAGAGAGAGAGAGAGAGATTGTTGGGGTTGGGCAGGCATTAAAGCAAAAGCCCCCATGATAAAGAAAGGAGCTTAAACAAGGAAACCCCAGGTATGATTTCTCATGACTTCACATGGGCTTTCCAATAAAGTTAAGGTCTTTGATGTAAGACAGCTCTCCTCTCACCTTCCTCAACTTAAGTGTAATTAGTGTAACTGAGACAAGTATTAAATTACTTAGAACCCACCACTACCTGTCCCTCTTCATTCATCATCTCATTTCATCACCAAATACTACTACTACTACTACTACAACAATTCATAGTACAGTAGTAGTGTATATGAAATATGAAATATGAATGAATACAAATTAATAAATACCCTCAGCTCACATATGGAGTAGTATAAGTTAACATTGAACACTACTGAGTGTACTGATGATATCAGTCACAGTGTCCCTACTTCACCTACTTATTCCCATATCCTAACAGAGCTTTCCCCATTTCCTCAACCAATTCAAGCAGCAGTACTATTCACTAAGGAATCCCATTGATGAAATGAATGTGTGAGTGTGTATGTGGGAATGGATTTCCACCACCAGCCTTTTTCTAATTTCTATTTCAGAGATTGTGAGAAAGATCTGACAAAGACCCCTCCCCCTCCCCCCCTCCCTGTTTTTTTGGTCTATCAAGGATGGGGTGGGACCCACAAAACATTCTCCTAGGCAAGTGTGCTAGCTAGCTAGCTATATATTCTGAAAGGAATAATCTTTGCCCACTTAATGGATCTATCTAGATCTAGATCACATTCTATAAGATATTATTCATTATACAATCCTCTTGATTTTTATTTTTTTTTCCTTCTCATATATTATAAATCATAATAATAATATAATAATAATGTGTGTATATATATATATGAGTAATACTCCATATATACTCCGTTTGTTTTAATATATATATAGAGAGAGAGCTCCGTTTGTTTTAATATATATAGAGAGAGAGAGAGTTGGAGGAAGGGTGTGTATTTCTTTGCTGTAAGCCACCACTACGTAGCAGTATATGTGTGTGCGTAATAAGTGGAAATTTGTTAAGGGAATTAATGCATGCTACTCCATATAACTTGCTTGATGCACCTTCCTTCCTTCCTTCCTTCCTTCCTTAGCTTGCTGATCTCCTCATCATGATCATGATCATGATAAATCATGATCATGGAGGTCATTTTCCTTCGATTCAATGAGACTCTTAGGGTGCGTGGCTGGTCTTGTCTTTTCCACTGTATGTATTGCTACTGTTTGGAAGAATCAGAAATACTGTACTACTAATAGTAATAGTATCATCCAAATTAAAGAATATTTTCGTTTCTGCTACTGGATCTGATGGATCCATCAGGTCCACCATGCATTGTACTTGCCACTGTTCTCCATCAATTTAAGCTACCTCTAGGCTCTAGCAACAGCTTTTGCTGTGGCGGTGGACATTCAAATCCTAATACGTTAGGTTTTGGATTCAATAACATATATATATATATATAACAAAGTCACCCATGTTAAGAAAGGTTATAGCGTTAGTCAATCCTATTGTGAAAAATGTCTCTCCTTTCTTAACAGCAAGTCACCAGTGTCCATGTTCTTTTAACAAATTAAGTCCCCCACATTTTATTTACAAGGAAAGACAATCTAAATACTCCATATATATATATACTACTGTACATGTATATATATACGAGGTCCATCTATGCAGAACTTGATCACTGCTATGTATATGTAAATAACGTAATGCTTAAAAGAAATTTGGGCACATAGGTTCAAATTCTAAAGGAGATTTGATAAGTATGATCGATACTACTACATACCCAGTATTTTATGCGAAACAAATGCTATTCTAGCATATGAGCTTGAATTAAATGGGCAAGCTGATAGCCATTTGATAATCCCTTCACACAATGCAAATTCATGCTGTCACTAGTTCTCGCAGCTTTTTCATTCTTTCTAGTATTCCAATATCTATATGGAAATATTAACCATGCATTACATATAGCTCTAGTTTTGATTATTCAGTACGTGAATGATTATGTGTGTGTGTGTGTATATATATATATATGTGGTTTTCCAACTTTTTCTCTCGTAAATAATAGGTGAAGAGCTGAATTCTTAACTGTATTTTTGGGAAAACAAAAAACATCTCGAAGCATATGAAGAGCAACTCATGATCAGTAGGTATGTGCGTGAGAACCGTTTAGAAAAAGTCATGATAACCCAAACACATATAGCCTTTCACTGTAATACTACTTGTACTGTGTATCACTCTAAGCAGCAAATGACATTATATTTCCTTGGCAAGCTGAACAGATTAGCTCAATTATGATGAATTGATCAGTTGAACTAGATATTGGTGCATTTTATTCAAATTAAATAAGAGAAATTATAACTTAACATGTCTAGAACTTCACTAAAGCTAAGTCAATTTACTGAACTTTATTAAACTGAATATTACTGTATCATGGTCTTTGTTTAGATGATTTAATTAACTACTCTATTTGTTACTTTTTCTTGAAGTTGAAAGTGATTCAGCATTACTCAACTCCTCTTTCATCTTATTTTTTTGAAAATTTACCATCCATTATTGTAATTGCATTTTATGTAATAACTCAATTAATTATGCCGCCTGCGTAAAATTAATCAAATAGATGTATGTATGCCTACATTATAAATCATCTTATTTACGTGGCTAGTTTATATAATTTTAAAAATATATATATCTAGATAGAAATCTAAAAGCTCATTTGTGAATTCGAAACGTCTGTTTATATTAGGAAATAAAAGAGGAGGCAAGTGAAGTGACTAATAATCAGTAGCTGCTGTGTGTTG
>BSSO01005572.1:0-12972 GCA_030267885.1 Mesembryanthemum crystallinum | reverse complement strand
TAGCAAAAACTCATCCTTTTAAGGGCGTCTCATCAATTATCTTTGTTGAGACGCGTCTAATACAAGACAAGCTGTAAATTGAACTAATAATGCTATACCACTAAGCTAATAGGTTAGTATATAAGACAACAATAATCAACTCAACTAGACAAATAATCCTAAATTCAATAAATTGACAGCAAATTCTCTTAGTTTAACTGTATCTGCAATCATATTCACAATAATAGAGAGATTAGTGGTCTTATTGCTATTAACCAAAAATAAAGATAATTTAGAAAGAAGACAATCTTCTATTCTACGCTAAATATCTAACAAGGACTCTCCATTTGTACTTGTACTAAAACATATTCCTGCTTTACACAAGCAATGGTATAGCCTAATATTATTGCCAACATTTACCCCATCAGTAAGTGATATCCCACATCAGATATTAACAATCAAAATGAAGAAAACTAACTGACAATATCTGTATATTAAACACCAAAATGTTTAAACTCTAACAATCAATTAAGTAGAAATTAAGTATCAAATCCAAAGAAATCAAAACCCTCAAAATTATCATACTCCATAAGACAGGAACGTAATGAATATAACAACAATCCTCAAATCTGACAACTAACCCACAGTAACTACCCGAAACTAAACAAACCATACATTGAGACCTCAAAACAAATCCTATTAGATTGAGATGGGAGAGAAGAGAGGATATATACCAAGTGTAAGCGGTGAGAAATCGACGTTGGAGACGATCAGGATCGAAGCATAGAAATGATGGTGACCTGGACGACAAAAAAAAAAAAAGAAAAAAAAAGAAAAAAAAATACAGAGCGGCGGACGACAAGGATGGTCCGGTGTTGACAGAGATAGTCCACCACTGTCTTCGGCGCAAGCGTGGTCAGACATAGGTGAGAGAAGAACGAGCAAGAGGGAGGGGAGAGAAAGCGGGGACTAGGGAGAGCCAAAGAGGGAAAGCGTTAACAAGAAAGAGATCCGCGTTATTGTCTGCCGTGAGATCCAGATCCAACGGTTCATATCTGCACTGATTGATAGAATATAGAATATGAAATATGTAAATATTTAATTTAGCCTAATTTGCAGCATATTGTTGAGATACTTTAGCTTGTACATAGGAAAGATAATATTTTGTGATTCTGTATCTAGAACTCTCCTGTATATATTATAAATTCATAGTAATACACTTAGTCTCCTCAAGGGGAATATTCACCAATTCTCACTCTTCTACATGGTATCAGAGCGGTAACGCTCCAATCCTAACCCTCCTCAAAAGCTGTGCTCCGCCGCGCCGAGCCAGCCTCCATTGTTTGCTCGTCGTCGCGCCGATCTTGCCCTGCTTCTATTCTGTTCGCTGCCCTACTTCCATTATGTTCGATCACATCTGTTGCTGTTCATTCCTTCATTCACTAGGTGATTGGCTCCCCTCTGTCGTGGTTCTTGTCCACGCATCGCGCCTGCTGCTGGGTCTTAGTCTCGGTCTCCCCTCAATCACGGTAATTCCTTCCCTATCTGATCCTTTGTCTTTTATTTGCTGCCATGGCCCCAAACAATACCCATGACTCATCCCCCTCTGACAAACCTTTTGGTATTACAAACATCAAAGCGTATATTCCCATAATACTAGACCTCAACGAAATGAACTACGATACTTGGTGTGAGTTATTCAAAACACACTGTGTTAGCTTTGGGGTTTTAGGGCACCTTGATGGCACATCTATCCTTTCGGGCAAAGATGACACCCCGTGGAACCGTTTAGATGGACTTGTGAAAATGTGATTTACGGTATAATTTCAAAACCTTCACTTCAAATGATCTTGAAGTCGGATGTCACTGCCCACGACCTTTGGACTAACCTTGAAACTCTTTTTCATGACAATAAGGATGCCCGGGCCTTACAGCTTGACACTGAAATACGCACCCACCCTTGGCGATATGTCCATCCATGAATACTGCCATAAACACAAAACCCTCTCCGACCTTCTTGCTAATGTCGATCACCCCGTCCCTGAAAAGAACCTCGTCATGTACATGTTAAATTGACTCAGCCCCATATACGACAATATACATATTGTTATCAAACATCGTGACCCATTCCCCACCTTTCTCCAAGCCCGATCTATACTTCTTCTAGAGGAACAACGCCTTGCGAACCCCACAAAAATACAGCCTTCCCACACCGATAATTCGTCCTTCCTGACTATTCTGTACTCGGTCCCTCAACCTCACATCACTGATGCAAACTCTGCTCCTCAAACACGGCCTGCTGACCCTCCCCGCCAATAACCCAACCAAGGTGGACGACCTGGCAATAGGAAGAATCGTGGCTCCCGTGGCAGAACCGAGCCACATCCGCAGCAGCAGCCCGCACGGGCATCTACAGCCCCTCCCTCCTCTATGTGGCCTGCTACTTCGCCTCTCTCGTGGGCACCTGTGTATTGGCCTGCTACTGCCTAGTACGGGACATGGGCACGTCCATCAGCAGCATACATCCCAGGCCCTTGGTCGCTCCCTGCCGCTACATCGCAACCTACTGTAGCACCCCGTGCACACAACTTTGTGCCTGCTGCTCCGTCCCCCGGACCCGATGTTCAGGGTCCCGGGCCATAGCCCACCGCGGCTGCCCATGTGGCCTCCACAGGTCACATGTCCCCCGGCGCCAACCCGGCCACGATTCCTCCTTCGTGGACCTGGTTCGTGCCCGGGCCAGCAGCCTCCCCGGCTCCCTCCACCGATGTGGTGCCCACAACAGCTTTGCCACAAGTCTTCAACAGCATGTCACTCGCTGACCCAGGCGACTCTGGGTGGTACATGGATACAGGTGCTACTGCACACTTGACCGCCCAACCAGGTAAACTCAATTCGTTTTTTAATTCGAGCATCAAATTCGTTACCGTTGGTGATGGGTCTGTAATTCTTGTAACATGTATATGGGCTCCACAAATTTACCTACCCCTTCTCGCCCCCTTTACCTTCAAAATGTACTTGTCGCCCCTCACATATTCAAAAATCTTATTTCTGTTCGTCAATTCACCACTGACAATAATTGTTCTGTCGAGTTTGACCCTTTTGGTTTTTCTGTGAAGGATTTACAAACGAAGAACATCATCCTTCGGTGTGATAGCACCGGCGCCCTCTACTCCGTTTCACCGTCCTCCAGTCCGTCTCCTACCGCTCTTCTCACGGTCAATCAGACCACATGGCATCGTCGCTTGGGTCACCCAGACGATTCCACACTTCAAACTTTAATTTCTCGTGGTTCTATCATTTGTAATAAAGACAAACATTCTGTTTTGTGTCCAGCTTGTCAATTGGGCAAACATGTCCGTTTACCATTTTTTAGTTCCGAGTCTACTGTGTCTTCTCCCTTTGATATTGTCCACTCCGATGTTTGGACCTCCCCCATCCCTAGTGTGAGCGGTATTAATTATTATGTTCTATTTTTGGATCACTTTTCTCACTTTCCTTGGGTTTATCCTCTCCGTCGTAAGAGCGAAGTTTTCTCCAAATTTTTGCATTTTCGAGCTTATGTGTGTACCCAGTTTAATTGTGAAATCAAAGCCTTTCAACGTGATCACGGGGTGAATATGATAATGGCCCCACTCATGATCTCTTCGCTTCCCAAGGTATTGAGATCCGTTTCTCTTGCCCCAAAACTTCACAACAAAACGGCAAGTCCGAGCGTATCATCCGCACCAATAACAATGTATCGCGCACCCTCCTTTTCCAAGCTCAATTACCGCCCACATATTGGGTCGAGGCCCTCCATATGGCTGCCCACCTCCTCAATATCCTTCATTCCTCTGCCATTAATAATGAAGTCCCCTTCACACGTCTCTTCCGCAAACCCGTGTCTTACTCACACCTTCGCACTTTTGGGTGCCTATGTTATCCCAACCACTCCTCGTATGCCTCACATAAATTAGCTCCCCACTCTTCCCCCTGTGTCTTCCTTGGCTATCCCTCCAATCACCGAGAGTTTAAATGCCTTGATTTAGCTACTCAAAAAATCCTCATCTCCCGTCACGTCGTCTTCGACGAGTCTGTCTTCCCTTTCATGTCTCCCACCTCCTCTTCCCCCCTCACTTATGACTTTCTTGATGATTCTTCGCCCTCTCCCCTTCACCACCTAAGGAGGCACCAGATGCTTCTTTACGCCACACTGACCCCACCACACCTCCTTCCCGTCGCAGCGCCCACCCTGGTCCCACACATCTCCATCCACCTCTCACCCGACCGACCCCCACCCTGTCCAGCCCGGTCCACCGATGGCTAGCAACGATCGGGCCTCGGCAGGTTCGGAGGCACCCTCTACACCACAACCTGCATGTCACTCCATGACCACCCGCGGCCAACGAGGCATCACTAAGCCAGTCACTCGCCTCAACCTCAATGTTAGCCACATCTCCCCTATCCCACGCTCACATGTCCAGGCAATGGAAGACCCTCATTGGCGGGCTGCCATGCAGTCCGAATATGATGCCCTTATTAAAAACCGGACTTGGGTCCTGGAACCCCGACCCCAGGGGTTAATGTGGTTCGGTCAAATGTGGTTATACAAGCACAAATTCAATTCTGATGGTACGCTTCAGCGTCATAAGTCCCGGATGGTTGCGAATGGCAAAGGCTAACGCCCGGGGATCGACTGTGATGAGACTTTTAGCCCCGTGGTTAAGCCCGCCACCATCCGCACCGTGCTCATCCTTGCTCTCTCTCATTCTTGGCCGATTCATCAACTGGACGTTAAAAATGCATTTTTATACGGTCACTTACAGGAAACCGTGTACATGCACCAGCCGCCCGGCTTTGTTGATCTTGAGCACCCTGACTATGTTTCCCGACTCCGCAAGTCTCTATATGGTCTCAAACAGGCACCCCGAGCCTGGTACCAGCGGTTTGCTTCTTATGTTTCCCGTATCGGTTTCCGTAACAGTGCCTCTGACTCATCCCTCTTTACTTATCGTCAAGGCACACATACGGCTTATCTCCTTCTATATGTGGATGATAGTACTCACCGCCTCTTCAGACAGTTTGCTTCGCCGTATTATTTCTCTTCTCAGCTCGGAGTTTGGTATGTCAGACCTTGGGACCCTGCACTATTTCCTTGGTATTACTGCTACTCGTAACGAGTCCGGTCTATTTCTATCGCAGCGCAAATATGCCCTTGAGATATTGGACCGTGCAGGTATGAGTAATTGTAAGCCCTGCAGCACTCCGGTTGACACTAAGTCCAAAGTTGGTCCAGATGGCCCTCCCGTGTCTGATCCTTCTCTATACCGCAGCCTTGCTGGGGATCTTCAGTATTTCACCTTCACACGGTCAGACCTCTCCTATGCTGTTCAACAGGTATGCTTATATATGCATGACCCGCATGAGCCATACCTACAGGCGCTCAAGCGAGTCCTGCGATATGTATGCGGTACTGTGGATCATAGTCAACAACTATATCCTTCTGATACCACGGGCCTCACCGCATGTTCTGACGCTGACTGGGATGGTTGTCCTGTTTCTCGATGGTCGACTTCCGGGTATTGTGTATTCATGGGTGATAACTTGCTTTCATGGTCTTCCAAACGCCAGGCTACTATCTCCCGCTCCAGTGCTGAGGCAGAGTATTGAGCCGTTGCTAATGCTGTTGCTGAGACCTGTTGGCTTCGCAACCTGTTGCTCGAACTCCATTGCCCGTTATCTCGAGCCACTCTTGTCCATTGTGATAATGTTAGCGCGGTCTATCTCTCTATCAACCCGGTTCAACACCAGCGCACCAAACACATCGAGATCGATATCTATTTTGTTCGAGAAAAGGTTGCACTGGGTCAAGTTCGCGTTCTTCACGTCCCGTTGACATCTCAGTATGCTGACATTTTTTACCAAGGGCCTTCCCTCTTCGTTGTTTAATGACTTTCGCTCCAGTCTCAGCGTCCGACGTCCTCCCGCTTCGACTGCGGAGGTGTGATAGAATATAGAATATGAATAAATAAGTAAAAAATATTTAATTTAGCCTAATTTGCAGCATATTGTTGAGATACTTTAGCTTGTACATAGGAAAGATAATATTTTGTGATTCTGTATCTAGAACTCTCCTATATACACTATAAATTCATAGTAATACACTTAGTCTCCTCAAGGGGAATATTCACCAATTCTCACTCTTCTACACTGATCATCTCTAAAAAGAGCCACTTTATATTTAGATATACCCGACCAAACTAATAATGCTTCCACGGCTACCATTTAGCGGTGGCCGTGGAAGAATTACCCTTAATATACACCGTTAGATTTAAGTGAAGTAATCTTATGCGTTCATTTTATCTTATCAATTATGTTTTTTTTTTTTTTTTNTTGATTTTGGTTACAACCAAAGGCAGTTTGGTTCCAACCAAACCAATAATGTTTCCACGGTGTAACACCCCGACCCCTCACATGAGTCAGCTGATGATACCAAGATCCGCTTTCCTGGATGAGGACTGACCCCACAGACCACCACGAGTCTTTCCAGCATGCTTTGTCCTCACTCGCATGCTCCTGAGAAACTTCCCAGGAGGTCACCCATCCCAAAGACTACTCCAAGCCAAGCATGCTTAACTGTGGAGTTTCTATGGAATGAGCTCCCTGAAAAGAAGATGCACCTTGGTGGTATGAGTAGTACCCATCAATCCAATTAAGCTAAATCCCCAATCATCAAATCCTTGGGGGTATTACACACGGCCACCACTAAATGGTGGCCGTGAAAGAATTACCCTTCACTAAAATCCTTTCATTTTGATTTTGCATTAATATGTGAAAAAAATATAATAACTAAAACACAATTTGGATTCATTTTAAGTAGTATTTTCAAAACATTATTCATGGTCAAAGAGTCATCTTGAAGACTATGCAAACTCAAAGCGTAAGGATTTTAGTGAAACGGAAGAGTAATTCTGAAATAGTAGATCATAGAGAGCATAGTTAAATATTTGCTCATTTTGTTCTGTTTTTAAAATACCCAATGTCAAGGTTTGCATGGGTAGGAAAGGACTTTGAATGAGGGAGCATGAAAAGGTCTAACACAAAACTTTGATATCTTGAAATACTCCCTGCTTCCCATACTTATGTTTGCAAATCATTTTAGGCAAAAATATTAATGAGAGAAATTTAGCCCAAAGTGCCCATGGTCGGGAATTAATAAAACAAGGGGTAATGGGTGATTGGAGAGAGAAAAGGGAATTTTTTTTATTGTATTTGGAGATAGTGGAGGGGTAATATAGGGAGGTTATAGGGATTTATTTGGTTTGGAAACGTAAGTGTGGGACAAATTTTTTGATGGTATGGAAACGTAAGTATGGGACGGAGGGAGTAGTTTGTATTCTCAATGATAACTGATGTTTGTTTGTGCTCAGTAGTCGCTCTTTAAGTTTTCTATATTTTTGCTCTTATTTACATTACTGACATCCTTAATACTCCCTAAATTGAGTCCCTCTTTTCTTAAATTTTCTCAAGTCTTGTGGTGTCTGGAATTAGCATAGAAAATTTGTTGAGTAGTCCGCATCATTGAAATTTTTGTGTGGCAATAGGTAGTCTGTAGCAATAGGGAACTACATACTAATTGTAATGTATCTTTCTTTAGAAGGATTTGTCAGCATTATTTCTTTGATATCTTTATCCAATGTATTTTATATGAATTCTGTATTGGCTTTGGTTACCTATGTCATATGCTCAATACAATGAACACTTCAACAAGGACAAAGATTTTCTAAAATGGTGATGTGAGAGATAAAACTATATCATAGCTGAGTCACTGTAAGATACTATGCACTATGCAGAAACTGGACCTGGTAATTAAAACAGGTGGTTTAGAAGTCAGGTAAGTTGAAGGTGAATGTTCTGCTGTTTGGGTTCATACATGTTTCATTTATCTTAATTTTGGTTGGGAATTACTCAACCCAACGAAAAAGTTGTCTTTTTTTAAACCGAAAATAAATTTAGTTGGTTTCTTAAACTCGTATGGGTAAAGGGAGAGGAAGGATGTGAGTGGGAGATTCAAAATCCTCGAAAGTGAACCAAACAAGCAAAATAGTTTGTATAAGTATCATAGTGAAATCGATGAGGTTCAGTAATTAAAAAGTTGTCATGTGGTCTAAACGAATAGCCTAGAACCGAAGATACCATTATCTTTCAAAATCATTGCTCTAGGGCTATCACTAGCATTTGCATAATATAATGTATTTTCATTACCATTATTCAGAAGAAGAGGTTGCTTCACTAGATGCAATCTTTAGTATGTTAGTTGCAAGCACAATATACAGTCAATTGCGATAGTACTTTTTTAGAGGAAGATGTTTTTTCCACAAACGAACATCAACCTATATTGCACAGTGAAATGTCACACCCAAAACTACTTTTTTGATGCATATATTGTTAACCCTTAAAATTATTGTTAGGAACTTGGGCTTAGCAGGGATATGGGCCAATCCTTTCAAAGGAGAAGGATACAAGATAGGTGTGTGGGCCAAAGCCACAAAGCAGCGTGTTGGGCAGCCTAGTTAGAAGGAAGGCACCAGCTCAAGGTTTTCTACACAAGCCAAGATCAGGGAAGATCAACGGATCCCTAAAGCAAGAAAGAAGGATCATTGACCAACCCAATAAAGAAGGAAAATATCAAATTTTAACGAGATCTCTAGGCTTGATGAACGGGGATCGGAAGAGATCGGTTGACCAAGAAGGCATCTCTATAAATAGCAAAGCAGACACTCGACGAAGATAGCCACACTCATATCGACCACATAGTCATTTTAGCTTTATCGTAGGCGTAATCTAGCTTAGCTTAGTCGTTGTAATGGTGGTATGAACCCTCGATTTATGTTGTTCTATTAGCTTCCCTCTTATCTTTCTGTTAGTCCATCGAGTGGTTATTCCCCAGTTTAATCATCGAATGAATTAAACCATTTGAATTGTCAATGAGCGATCTTAAGTGCTAATAGCAATAATCGAGGTAGTGTTGGGCTATGTTTGGCAAACACAACTAGCTTTATGCTTTAAACTTTCAGTTTTCAGTAAGACCCATTAGTCTTGGCAACTAGGATCCTCCAATTCACTTTCCTTATACAGACCACAAGATGTCTGGATACTAAAGACAGACCTTGCAACATGAGACGATGTTAAGGACGGATCTTGTGAATAAGATGCATTATGTGACAGACCTTAGGAAGGTGCACATGTGACATGAGGTGACCTGACAAAAGTGTTTTATGCTATATGAAACGAATCAGACAAAATGTTCATGAAATACAGGATGGATCCAAGTGGAGACGCGTGATGCTAATGAAATGTTGACTTATGTGCGATGTGATGCAAAATGTGATGTATGCAATGTGTATGGGCCTTTGAGGCGTCGAAGGGTTCTAAAATGCAAGTGAATAATATGTTGCTGACTATGCAAAAGCTCTATGCAAACTCGACCATGATGTGATGATGCAAAAAGAATGCAGTGTTGGAAAGACTTCAAAACATGGTGTAATGTAAGATATGCAACATTGGGTAGATGGACTACAAGTGATATTCGACTTTTGATTTTTGAAGAAATCTCATGCCAAGTGTCCCTCAAAAGCAAAGATCGTCAAGAGGAGTGATGGTGCCATAGAGGCGAAGAAGGAGCCACCACTTTAGGGCGGGGTGACCAATGCTTATAGTGTCTTTGGTGTGAAAGACTTCGAGTTTAAGGATACGATTGAGCCATGATCGGGAAGGGGAAAGAACCCATCTTGGGATGGATTCATGAAGTACCTCATTGTATGTGCAAAGGCGGAGGATGCTTCGGAGGAACCAACTTTTAAAGGTGGAAGCCCCCCACTTCGGAGTGGGGTAAACATGCTCGATATTGTCTCGAGGGGGGTGACATTGTGTAAAAGGCAGAGTTTCGTTTGAAAACTAAATAAACTAGCCAAAAAGGCCTTATGAAAATTTAAACCTGTAAAGCAAATTAATAAAATCCAATAAACTCTATCAAAAATCCAGGGCATTACCGCCACACTCAACTCACGAGGAGGAGTGCAAGGCTCTTCTTCCAAACCATTTCTAAAAAAATTTACCCCAATTAACTCAATTATTAACTGAATTTATTACAACTGAGATAGATCAATGAAACTAAATATAACACCATTTTTCTGTTTAACCCTGACAACCTGCTATGCGGACGATATCCTCACTTCACAGCTTAGTTTCCTGTACACAGAGTAACTCCCACCACGAACAACAGGAATTCGTGGTAACAACCAAAAGAGAAATGGGTCAGAGTGAACTGAGTAACCAAACATCTATTAATTTATAGGAACAGTGAAACTCAATTAAGTATAAACTGCATTAATAGGATATAAAAAGGTCTAATTATGCATTATATAAATCATAGTGAACCAATTGACCTTGTTGTCTGGCCATATAACATTAGAATTAAGAATAAGCCTAATTACTTAAGGATTATGTTTCTTAGAATTAATCTCTACTTCTTAACTTTACTTACTCTTGTACTCATAATCATCTCATTTAGCTTGGCACAAGGGAGTATAGGTTCCAAGGGCCGCCACTTCTGGGGGCGTTTAAACTCTTGACCACTTATGGGGGTCGTTAGCCTCTTCAAGGGCTGAAATTACTGTCCACTTCTAGGGGACACAACCACTTTTGGGGGCCATAATTCCAGTGAGACGTTTACTCAACCACTTCTAGGGCTAGAATTACTGTCCACTTCCGGGGCATAGGGCCACTTCTAGGGGCCGTAATTCCAGTAGACGTCTCACTAACATAACTGTAGTACCCAGTGGTTCTTATACTACCCAAAGTGTTGTATCTTTCACTTTACATAATTAATAGCTTACTTGACTCAAGACATGGACTCTATCTCATAGTTCATTCTCAACTCGTCGTAAATAAGTTTGAATCCTCCTCATAAAATTCTCATAACATAACTTGAGCTTGCTCTAGTAATCCTTATAATAGGATACGTAACTCCTTTTCTTCAATCAACTAGAGCTTGTAATTGAAAAGGCAAATTAGTCATTAGTTCATTGCTCATTGACTTGCATAATACACAACTCGAGAGAGTATTTCATCGCCCATTATCTTCCCTCACACACACACACACACACACACACTACCAAGCATAAGTTTACACACTCAACTTAGACTATCATTTTCATACCTATCCATATTTTAACCTACTGAATTTTTAGCATTCAAATGCTCGCTCAATCTATTTGAGCATACTTCATACCTTTCCCCTTTTCTTATAAAAGTCCCATAAACGACATAAATGAATGCATATAAAACATAAGAACACANATACTAAGTAAGTCAATTTCACCATTGTAGTTACTAGAATTAAGCTTTAATGCCAACAAACATCTAGTACAATCTATCTAGTACCTAGTTTCATAGTTTATAGCCAAACACGCAATTGTTTACGCTTCTCCGTTCAAGTATTAAAGCTCCAAATTGTCATGCCCAATGAGTCTTAACTCTTATTTCAATTTCCTTCTCATATAACCACACAAACTCAAAGAGAAATACTATTAACCATAGGACCCTTATTGATCTGTATAAACATACAATGATTTATCTATACATACAGCACAAATGAATTCAAGCAAAACCGAATTTAACCACACAAGGGCTCTAATTGAATTCAAACACAACTTTAAGCTTAGGATAAATTGTTACCTCAATCAATTGATCATCTACTCAACTAATTAACAATACCCACATATTAGTACTATTAAAACCTACAAGATTGAGCAAATGCATGTCTAATTCAACCAATTTCTAAACTACTTCTAGTAATTGAATCATAAAAGAAGGTAAGGGTTGTCTAATTACCTCCAATCAGCCTTTAATATAGAGGTGGAGTCACAAGCAAGAGGTAAGACTCGAACTGGCGATTAGTGGAAGAGGAAATGGTGGCTAATGGCGACAACCAAGCACTTGGGGTTGGATTCTTCGTCCCCGAATCATCATTGTTGCTACCACGTTGCTGCTGCCCGCTACAGTTGCTGCTGTCGTTGTTGCTGTTGTCCTAGCGTCGCCAGAGCACGGAAAATAGAGAGAAGGATGTGCCGGTGGTGATCGATGGTGCTAGGCGGTGCTCGTGCGTGGTAGTGGGCGGTGGAGACAGAGAGACACCGAAAGAGTTGAGAGTGTGTGAGGTGTCGCTATTTACTTGATATGGGTGGGGGAGCAATAACAACCCTTTGGGCTTTTATAGGTGTAAGAGGGAGAGAGACATTATGCATGAGTTTGTATTTTATCTACTAGTTTATGGGTGTAAGTAACCCATTTGGACTTATTAACTTAGGTCTCTTAGTTAGTTCCCCTAATTGGTTTCTCTAATCTAATTGGGTTAACAAATGAGTCGCCTTGACGCAAATGAAAACATATAAATATATATCAAATTGATCTCTAATTATTCCTATTTAAGAAACAATCACATCTCATAATAAAAGAAATTCTATACTGAAATTCCCAATTTAATAACTAGTAAAATCTCATTATCTAACAACTCATAATCAAAATAGCTAATAATCTTTTAAACTGAATTAACTGAAAATATAAGAATTAGTAATTATATACTCTACAACAATTTAAGTTAACACAAATATACCTGAATATAATTATAGGCACATGTTTTCTCTGAAAATATTATTGATAACCCCGCAAGTGTACGGGAAAATCGAAGTAATATAAAAAGTATCGTATCCACAGGGAGTAGCGGTTCCAACTACCAAATACTGCTAATACAATTATCTAAGCTAATCAGTCGCAAAGTTGAATGAATTATCTAATTAACCAAATTAATCTAACGAACTAAATTAATCACTAACAGAGAACTATCAAGAATAAAAATGCCTAGGGTTGATTTCACTTAGCTAAACCGATTAAACGAAGGGATAAAACAAACTAGCATGCCAAATCAATTATTGCAAGGACAGATAAAAA
>BSSO01005571.1:0-12972 GCA_030267885.1 Mesembryanthemum crystallinum | reverse complement strand
TATAAGGGGGTTCCCCACAAAAAAAATTATATAAGGGGGTTTTTTACAAAAAGTGTATTATATAAGGGGGTTCCCCGCAAAAAACTCTTATTATTATTATTATTATTATTATTATTATTATTATGAACTCTTAATTAAAAGTTAACAACTTAAACATATGTAAATTTATTTGAGTTTTGAATCTCAATGTCAATACCTATTTTTGGATATGATTTTATACATATGAAATAGTAAAAGTTAAGCAATAATACATAATACATATACATGCACTTTATTATCAAAAAAAAGAAAAAAATCGTACAAATATGCCAAGTAACCAAGAATACTAGTACTAGTATTATTAGTAGAAGATAAAAAGGAAAATAACATGTGGTGCTTGATCCCCAAGGAAGGCAGCAGTGATGTGAATGAATTGAATCAATCGGTTGATCAACAAATTCGAAAGAAAAGAGCAATTAAAGATCTTTACCAATTTTCAATTTTCAATTTTCAATTTTCAATTTTCCTAGCCTTTAAAATAGAGACTACGGGTAACCGGTACCTTTGTACAGTAACTTGGCGCGCAAGCTCTAAACTATTTGCCTCCCCATTTCTATCCCACCCTGCCACGTGTCGTTTTGCTACCACTAATACGCGGCGACTTGTTTGGTCCATATGCTACTACAAATTACTCTATTTTTTCTCTAAAATATTAGACTCTATTTATAATTAAATTCGGTTTGGGATGTTCAAAATTCAAATGAATAAAATCTGGGTACGATAAATATATAAGTTAAAGTTTAGGTCGTTCAATTCAATTTGAAATAATTTTACCGAAAGTCGGATTTTATGTGGTTAAAGTGAGACAGTTTTCGGTAAAAAGAAGATTATTTCAATGTAAATTTCAACTCCTAGATTTTTTTTTTACTTGTTTTTGTGAGAATTTTTTGGTTGTCTTTTGAAAATTTTAAATTATTATTTTGTAAAAAAAATAGAGAGTTTTCTATCAAAAAAATAAAAAAATAGAGAGTTTTTTTTGTGAAAATGGATGAAAAAGTCTCCATCTAATATCTTTGTGTCCAAGTATTTTTTTTAAAATAATTTAAAACTTCCTCATAGTGAATCTCAAAAGGAAAATGTGACGAAATAGGCAAAAGTGAATCTGCTTACCAAATTTCCTGGTGAAGATGGTCAGATCCTATAAAACAGCTTCTTCCTCCTTTTTCTCCCCTCCCATTTCCCCCCCTTCCTTTTCTCTTTCAATTTTCTCTCTCTCTCTCTCTCTCTCTCTCTCTCAAATTTCTCTCTCCATTCACTGGACTTGCTCTTCCTCCTCTTCTCTTCTCTTCTTCCTCTCTCTCCAACCAGCAACTCTCTCACTCCTTCACTCTTCACTCTCTCTCTCTCTTCATCTTCAGAGAATTATTAAACCTCTTCAAATTCCATTAAAACACCAATTAATTCCCTTTAATTTTCTCTCCCACCCATCAGTTATGTAAACCCCTTTCTCTCAGACTCACCAAAGGGGGTTTTTAAGTGCCATTTCTTTTCATTTTTACAGTTTAATCACCCCTTTATTTCTCCACAATCCGTTTCAGTTTCAGTTTCAGTAGATGTGATAAAAATGAAAGCTTTACAGCCACCCAGAACGGAATCATTCCCGCCGGTGAAGTACTCCGAGACCCGAAAGGTCGTCGTTTTGCCCTCTCCCTCACCGCCGGTACGCAGAATCCTCCGGATTTCCTTCACCGACGACAACGCCACCGATTCCTCCTCCGACGAAGAAGATCGCCCGAGTCACCGCCGAGTCATCCGGCACGTTAACGAGATCCATTTCAAGCTCGGCCGCCCACAATCGGAGCCCCAAGCCCCGACCCAGGCCCAGACCCAGAAATCAGAGAGGGTCCGAAAATCGAAAGAAAAGAAGCCGGCGGTGGTTTCCGGCGAGGTGAGGAAATTCCGGGGTGTCCGGCAACGGCCATGGGGCAAATGGGCTGCCGAGATCCGGGATCCGGTCCGACGAACCCGGGTCTGGTTAGGAACCTATGATACTGCCGAGGAAGCCGCTATTGTGTACGACAACGCTGCTATACAACTCCGAGGTCCCGACGCTCAGACCAACTTCCTTCCGCCACCGCCGCCTCCGGTGGCTCCGGCGGTTGTTCCTCCGCCGGTGATGGTACCAGAGTCATGCGTGACGTCAATTTCCGACGAGGGTGAAGAAGGAGAGGGTGAATTTTCAGAGCAGTCACAGAGTCTCCGTTCACCAACCTCTGTTCTGAGGTTTCAAACGCATGAGGAAGCAGAACAGGTGAAGAGAGAGAATAGGAGTGGTGGTTGTTTTGACCAGCAACCGGCTGATCAGGTGATGAATTTACCGCCTGTTGAAGAAGAAGGAGAATTAGAGCTTGATCCTTGGGTTTTGAACAATATCTTCAATTATGATGTGCCAAAGCCAATGCTTTTTGATGATCTACCTGATATGACGTTTGAGGATCTGGGTGATTTTCCTAGTCCGTCCAATCTTGATATGGAAATCGACGGTCAGCATTTCATGTTGGTCGAGTCCCCAACAAGAAAATATGAAGTAGATGATTATCTGAGAGAAGAAGAGTTCATGAACTTTTGATTGAAATTGGAATGGTGTGATGAGGATCGAGTGTGCAGTGTGAGAGAGAGAGAGAGATTTTAGGGGGTTTATGGAAATTAATTAATTTTCCATTTTTCTTTCTTTTGGCCCACAAAACCGGTTTTGTCGCTAATTATTATTAGTAGTGTGCTAATTATAAGTGATTAGCAAAAAAAAGGTGTGAGTAATTAGGAGAGGTTTTCCTTTGTGAATCCATCTTCTTTGTTTCCCAGTAGTGTTTTCCTATAGTGTGCATAGGAGTGATAATAGTAGTAAGTACTCAACTCAACTAGTATAAGTGGTGCATATGATATGGGAGTTTGCTTGTGGTGGCTTGAAAGAACAATTTTGTCCTTGGTAAATAATAGTACTAGCTAGTGGTGATATTCAAAAAAGGGGGGCTCTTTATTGTATGTAGTTTCTTGATCAAGGTTGTATTCCCATAATGTTGCAAATTCTTTGCTCATAGAAACTATATACTAATATATGCGGATTATTGTATTGCATCAATGTGTCAATGTGCTCTAATCCTTTTTTTTTTTGTTTAATTTCTCTTTTTTTACTTGTCTGCGCAAGATTGGACAATCGAGAAATCGAATTTTGAGTTATAAGTGTATCGAGAGCTTCAGTCTTAGTTCAGATTAAGACATCATCGATTTGGTTAGCTCTTTTGATGATAAGGTGTTTGTACAACCTAATCATTAGGTGGCTAGCCCTTGAACACAATTGTGGGAAGCTAGCTATGATCAATCTTGTGGAAGGTTGACGTTTAGTCACAGAAAATATAAGTACTCTATACCAAATGGCAGTGTGGACAAGCTTTATGTTCTACCATAAGCACAATTTAAAGAAATGCCAAAAGTGGAGGTTGCTATCAAGAAATGTCAAATGGGAGATGCATTTGCTGGCATTATTTTGTTAACATCAAGCACAGTCGGCCTTATCCCACCTTAGAGAGCCCATCAAAGATATTCTAGGGCCAAAAATCTAAATGATCAAAGCTTGAGCAAAATATCATGCCATATTTTTTTTGGAACATTGCAATTGAAACAAGCTAAAACCTATTTTCAAAAAAACACAATGTTTTGTACTCTCATGAGTCACTCTACTAAAAGTAGGAATGTAAAACTGTCCATTATAAGTTGGTGCATACATATAGTCTATACATTACCCGCTCTTAAAAAAAATTACTTGCAAAGTTTGTAATTTAAGACAAAAATACCTTAATACATAGTATGAAATTGGAGTATTATGGTTATGTTCGTATTAAAAAAAAAATTAAAATACTTTTGTAGCAATTTTTTTTTATTTTGTTACTTTTCACTAGTACTCCCTTCGTCCTTTGAAAATTGTCAAAATTTCTACTTTGGAATGTTCTAAAATACTTGTCAAGTTTCTAAATTGGATGAATAAATCTCAATATTGATTGAATGAAAGTTAAAATACATTGGAAACCAATGCAATAAATTATTTTTTTACATTCCTTAAATTTAATAATCTTTATGGGACGGATGGAGTATATGTTTAGAAAATTGACATCGAAAATCAGAAGGGACAATTATTTATTTTCATTATAAATACATTAATTTGGAAATGTATCATTTGTGATTTGTCATGATTAACTTTCCCTAACACGAGATAATTTTCCATTTAAAGGCATAAAAATTTAAAATATTGCCGTTCATCCTCGTGTTTTGCACTTAAAAAATAAAAATAAACGTCCACCCTCGTGTTTTGCACACACACACACAAAAAAAAAAAAAAAAAAAAAAAAAATTAAACGTCCATCCTTGTGTTTTGCACACAGGGAAAAAAAAAGTAAACGTCGACCCATGTGTTAGTTTTCGTTGTTAGGATTAGATCTTTACGTCTGGTTTTTGGAGTGCTAGAGTTGGAGTTTGCTGGAGTTCGCTGGAGGTTGTTGGAACTTTTTGCTAATTGTTGGAGTTTGTTGTAAATTGTTAGGGTTTGAACGTTTAATGGAAAATGTTGGATTTTGTTTGAATTGTTGATTTTTGTTACTCTAAAGTGTTGGAAATTCTGTTTATTGGGATTTGATGGGAGTTGCTGGAGATTGTTGGAACTTTTTATTAATTATTGGAAATTGATGGGGTTTGTTGCAAAATGTTGGATTCCAACAAAAATAAGATAAAAAACATAGCCCCTTAATATTATGCTCCCAAGTCCTATATATGATTCAATTTGAGGAAAAAATACGAAAATAATAGAGATTAAGGCGCCCTTCATTTCAATTGAAAGTGCCTAAATGGAACTGAATGAATAGTAATAACTGGAAGAAAAAATAAGCTGTTAACCTGAACTTGGTCGAATTGGTTTGAACTGAATTGAATAAATTGAAATGAAAATAAATAAGGGAAAATGAACACTCAGTAAGAGTATTATGATTATTTTGTCAAACAGTTAATGCACTTACAACTTACATACTTCCATATTCAAATGTAGGGAACTACCGTAGCAACCATATAAAGCATGAAAATAGCTACCTTATGCATTTTTTTATTTTCAATAAAATCCCTCAATGAGAAAAAGTGACAGATAAATTGGAGTATATCATAGATTTATATAATTGCACCTACAATGTTTCTAAAAAAATTCAATATTATGAAAATTTTGGATCAGACTTGCTGGAATGCTACTAATAATACTCAAAAGACTCCATGTAAATAAACTAGAAAGGAGTAGTTATGTAGCAAATAGCAATTGGATGATTGGGGTGGATGTTTTGAATTTGAAAAAGATCTAGTAGAATAGATTTGACAATTTCTATATATTGGGAATTGATTTGGATGTCTTGTTCTGGTACTAGTAACACTATTAACTAGTACTGTATTGAGCAACCAAGCATTAAACATAAATGCAATTGGGCAAAAAATAGAATGCTCCAATGAAATGTGGTAACTGATGATGATGTTTGAAATAAAAAAAAAAAAAAAAAAATGGAGTTGAAGACAGTAAGTATATAAAAATAGTATGTGTGCTCAAGAAATATCACTTTGACCAATGTCTTGCAACTTGCACAAACCTCTGATTTTTCTGGTACATTTTTGATACAAGAGCTCAGCTCACTTACAAGGACACATAACTGTGCACCAGCCACTCTCTTTGACCACTACTTATTACTACCCCTACATTACTGTTTCCATTTTAAACAGAACCAAAAATTTAAAATCATAAAAAGAAGAATTTTTATCTCAACACTGCTACTGCTAGCTAGTGTAATTACATAGAGTACATGCTTAGGTGGGGTCTACTTGTTGGGGTCTACACAAACTAGTAGCTTTTGAAAACTATACAATACCCAGAAAAATTTACCTTGAAATGGGTGATATTGGGGGGGGTAATTTCAGGAATGAAGATCAGAACACAGTAAAGTACAAAGTTTTAACATAGCCTTAGCCTCTGTCTTTTCCAGAAATTCCAAGTCCTGCCAGCTACCTTTTTACAAATCTTCATTTATTGCCTCACCACCCACCAAAAAGATGAAAAATAAAATAAAGTTTGAGTGAAATTAAGCCACCAAAGATATATACTGATGTTCTACAAGATACATTTGAGGAGTAGTTGATTATGAGTGTATTGTAATAACAGGTCCTTATTCAACCAAAATCATGAGTTCAAGTTAACTTTATAAAATACTATACCTTGCCGTATTTTCTGAAATATTAGCATATCGTAGTGTACATATTTTCACTAAACCTCTGTGAAATTTCAAAATATTAGAAATCATTATTCTTTCGACATACCTCAATTAATCTTTATATATGATGAGAAGATACAATGTAACTAATTTGAATCAAGGATTACTCGAATTTTCTCTTATTAAAAAAAAAAAAAAAAAGATAAGGAAGGGAGGGGGGGGGGGCCTTTTGGTCAAAGTAAAGACAGAAAAGGGTATACATTGTCGTTGTTTACAGAGTTGTGGTGGCAAATCAGATCCACTAGCAAAGCAGCAATTTGCAAAGCGCTTTCCACAAGATGTTCTTTTTATCCTCTTCTTCTTCCACCCTTGTTTTATTTTGCCTGCCTCAACTCTTTTCTTGTTGTTGTTGTTGTTGTTATTGTTGTTGTTGTTGTTGTTGTTGTTGTTGTGGTCCCTTCAAATAATCTATCTACATACCTTATCACAAGTATCTTGCTTCTTATTCTCACTCTTTCATAAGTATAAGTGTATAAAGTGTGTATGTAATGTTAATAATAAGTAAGATGCAGCAGTTTTATTAATGGATTATTAGTGACCAAATCATAGAATCTGTAGTGGGGGTATTATTCTAGTGGTCAATTTATGTTATGTAATGTAATAATGGTTCATTGTTGGCTTAACATTCTCCATCCAAAGCAAATCCTTTTCAAGTGGCTGGGAGCATTTTCAAGCACGTCTCTATTTCTTGCTTCCTCTTATCTCAGTCTCAAAAGTAAATACTCCCTCCGTCCCTTATTTATCTTTCAGAAACTTCTAAAATTTTGTACTTTATTTATCTTTCAAAACCCACAAATCACCAACTCTTTCCTTTAATACCCCCAACTAATAAACCAATACAATAAACAATCTTTCTTTCTCTCTCCAATCACTCTCTCTCCAAAAAAAAAAAAAAATAGAAATGATAAAATAATAAACACATGGGTTATCCTCCTTCAAGGCAAAATTGTACAAAACACATCTCCTTAAATTTCACCCCATATCAATTTTTGCAAGATACATGAGGGACAGAGGGAGTATATAATAAGAAAACTACAAAAAACTTGGCCAAAAACAAGCCGAAATCGGACAAGCCCTTAAACTAGGGCTGCACAAATTTCGGTCTGGACCTGAATTTTGGACCAGACCGGACCGGATTAGACTGGACCGACCCGGACCGGTTCTAATCGGTTCGATCCTCGGTCCTTGCATTTTCAAATTCCGATTTTTCGGTCCGATTCGGTCCAAGACCTGAATGGACTTGTTTGGACCTATTCGCACCTGTTACCTATTAAAATTAAAAATTCTAAGTTAATTTAATTATTTTATTCGTATTTTTGTGTCTAATACACTACTCGGAATTCATTTTTAACATTTCAATTATATTTAATTTAGTACATTATTAATTTTGCCTTGAATTTTCCGAAAAACGAAAGAAAATTTATGAGAAATCATATGTAAAATTAAAATTGGTCCAAATCGGTCCGGTCCGGTCTCGTCTCAGATTTTTCCGGTCCGGTCCAGTCTAGGATCTGAATATTTTAGGTCCGGTCTTCGGTCTGATAAATTTTCAAATTCCGGTTTTGGTTCGGTCCGGTCCGGGTTTAGACCTATGTGCAGCCCTACCTCAAACAACGGGTCATCTCACTATTTCCCTACACTAGATCCACCCTTTCGAGTCTCTACCAACTATATATGCAAGTAACGTACACTAATGTGCTGATATACACGGTATATAACCCGCACGTGTTACTTGTTTCAAACTTATGATTTATCAGTATTCTCCAACCCAAACTTGATCCAAAATCCAATTGTGCCCCAACCCGTAATTTCATCTAAAGTACATCGATTTTGATAATTCAGCAAATATTTCATTGATCTCTTTCTCTTACCAAATCATAATATGTGTAACTTGTGAAGGAGTGTCAATTGGAGCTCAAAAGAAAGTGGGTGAATGAACAAAATCCGAATCTAACACAATGGTCCATAACATCAAATATAAGATAGACTTGTGTTGGATCGAGCAATAAAAATATGCGATTAATAATAAAAGTTACACTAACTAGATTCAATTTGAGGAGTGGACTTAGTGGAGTGGAGTGGAGTGGAGGGGACGAGCCAAGTAAGCAATAATATGCATCCAGTCAGCAACTAGAAGTGTACGGACTGGAATTTTGGTCCGTTATTATTTATTAACCATTTTAAATCATTTGCCCCCTTTGCCATTTTTTTATTTTTAATTCATCTTGTTTTGTCGCTTTTTTGTCGGCTGGCCTCCCCATTTTTTTTTTGTTTCTTTTAAAATTTAATAATCATATATAATCATTATTATTATGGTGTTTTAAATTGTCCTCTGGAACCACCATGAGCTGCATATAATATTAATCATTATACACTCTCTCTTGGTTTTACTTAANGCTTTTTGGTGTATTAATTTTTTTTTTCCGATAAACAATCTGAAACTTAAATTCATTTTTTTGTTAGTTTGTATGAAAAGACAATTACAACAATATGACAAGGATGAAAGTTATCTCTATTACACAATATTATTCCCCTATTTATACATTACAACTCCAGATGTCTACTAGATATGTTGTATTTATTAAAAATAATAAAAAAATCAATTCAGATTTTAAACATGTTATTCATAAAGTTGTGACAAGTGACTAAGTGAGTGTGATAAATTGGCTAATTAAGAGAAACGTAATCTAATGAAACTATTTATTTAAAAGGAATGGTGCATAAATGAATTTAATTGAATGGATAATAAAAATATGGAATAAAAGGTATATTGTGAAATTGAAATAAAAAATGTACAAACTGATTGCACTGAATTTGGTAATTAGGAAAGGGAAGTAATGTATAAGAGTGTGTTCTTTTTAATAGAGCTATACTGAAACAAATGAAATACTAATATTAATCTGAAAGTGAGAGGGAAAATTAAAGTGCATTGCCAAACTGAACAAAATAATTTTGTACTGAACTGATATAGGATTAGAATAATGAAACAAAGATAGTCAAAGTTTGATAAAAAAAAAAAAAAAAAAAAGAAAAAATACACAAGGATTATTGTTTAATAAGTACTTGAGATTGACACAATTCGATCATCACGCTCCGGGACCGGGACCAACACGACAATTTCATTTTCCAAAATATTACAATATTTTTTCATTGTAACAATGTGGGGGCCAAAAAGTGGGACTAGGTAGGATCTTGAGGTTGATTTTAGGTGGGGCCCGGGCCCGGTCCGGGCCCTACTGAGAGTAATGACAGCTAACGAAAGCCGTGCACGTAAGAATTGGCTGGTCCTGACTCCCGGTGGAGATCAGAGAAACAAAAACAAAAACAAAAAAAAAGGGCCTTCATTCATTCTTTAGCCTCTTCTCTGCCTAATCTTCAACTTTATTTTGTCAGCTTATTTTACAACTTGTCCTCAATTTGGGAAGCTATAGTAAAATCCTAAGGGGACCAACTATTTTGTTTTCTATTTTCACTACTTGATCTGTTTAGTTATAGTAAGTATTGGCTACACTAGATATATCAATATCATATATGAATGGGATAGGTCCTTTATATTCTATGAACCAAAATTGATTCAGATGCATGGATCGGATAGTTTACTACTCCTTAATATCTCAAATCAGCTTGATAATTTTGAGTAGTATACTTTCTTCATTTTATTTAGGTTGTTGGAAGAAGTTAAGAAGGAGACAAGAGAGATAAATAATCTCGAGTTCAAGTTAATGAGAATTAAAATAATAGGTGATCGAAGAACGGTTGTACAGATAGATATAATAAGTTTATAAACTTGAGTTGTGCCATTGAAAAAGTACATGAAGATATAAGTTTACAACTATATTGCATAATTGAACTATATATATATTACACCTATAATGCTACTGGGAATTGGAATGAAACTTGTATTTTGTTGGTTTATTGTGTGTGACTGTGACCTAACTAATTCATATGCATCTTCTACACGATATGAAAGTTTATTTGTAATTATTGTTTCAAGAAAAATTGAAGATCTTAACCAAACTTGTGTAAGTAACTTCTTATTTTAGATTCATGAAACAGTATATCCGTTTTCTTAGGCCTTGAATATTGTTGTTATGCTTCTTTTACCTCCCTTGATATATTTGGAAGATGCAACAATATAATGATGTCTCAAACATTCTTTTTTTCTTTTGATGCCAAGGAAGTCAAAACTAACTCAAAAGTTTCAAACTAATTTAATTAGTTAGACATATAAATCTAGAAACCAAACCAAATTACTCTAATAAAACAATCCACCTTATATTGTACCTGTCATAAACTGTATTGTCAGATACTTTTCTGAAAGCAAGAATAATACACAAAGTTTTTAATATATTCATATACTCCGACTAGTGAATAGTGATGTATATAAGAGCACATATATAGTGTAATGTGTACTGTGGTCGTTGAAGTAGTTGGCTAGTGAACTAGTGATGTTTAGTCAGTAGCTAGGATCGAAGCTGTATTCATCTTTCAATTCACAATCTTAGGTACATCTAAAAATTAAGTATAATGGACAGTATATTTATTGTAATATTGCGGCTCAAAGATCATAATTCAAGTGTGGGATTCATAAATACTAAATACCATGTGCGCAAATTTTAAATACTCACACTACACATAGAATTGATCCACCAATTTCCATCTTCAAATTTAGTTGTGCATATATTTCTTGAAGGTAGCGAGCGACCTAATAATATTAAGTATTGCTAACTTCATGCATGAATCACAATCTCTCTCTTATTTTTATTCTTTAACAAATAAACTTGTTGTCTATATATGAATTTGTGTAGCTAGCCATGTTATATAAGAAGTGTTTGACCTAATAATACAAATAACTACAACTCTAACACCAAGTTAGGGGTCCAAGTATCATTACGAGCCTTTATGAACTAGTTCTTCGAACACACAGGATGATGTGTTGGGAGGTACCCTTTAGCCACTTTTGAGAAAGAAAGAGGTTCATACTTGTCAAAACCATAAAACTGCATGTTTTTTTTGTTTTTGTGTTGTTAATGTAGTATCTACTTAGATATGAATCAGAAAAATCAAATTAGAGATACTTTTGTTTAATGTTTTTGGTCCCTTTTCTGTTGTTTAGGAAAAAGGAAAAGGGGGAAATTGATGGTGGGCAAGTGCAAATAGATTTGGTCAGGCCATTGGCGTTGGGCTGAGATCTTGTGGGCCCAAAAGCCTCTAAATTCACCTGTCTAGAAATATCAGCGGCTACAATGGAGGGATGAGTAGTAGTAGTAGTAGTAGGTGAGAGAAAATGTGGGGCATAGGGTGTTTATTAATGGGATGGAGTTTATGAGTATGTATTAACTGCTTCAATCTCGTGACTCTTGTAAGTTGTAAGCTGTAAGTTGCAAACCAGATAATGGGAAGAGCCTAAATAAGCTGGCTTGGCTGGACCAACTATTAAGCCCACTTGACCTGACCCAGTTATGATGAAATTTACAGCCACTTTTTTGCCCAAATATGTGAGGATGTAGTTTCCCCATCAAAGACTTAGAAAGATAAAGGGGGAAAAAAAGGAGAGAGAGAGAGAGAGAGAGAGAAACACTCAAACAAAATTTGGGAGGGAAAAAGAAAAAGGCCTCTTATAGCTTAGGCAAAATTCTTCTTTGGTGACAGTTGGTGTACTTTAGAAGATGGTGATTACTGATTAGACACAACAATAATGTTTATGTTAAAGACCTTTTTCGGCTAATCGATAAAGATTATGACTTATGTGACTAGATAATTTGAGGGCCACACATTTTTGCAATGACTATTTGGCTTAACTAAACCCACATGTGTTAAGTTTTTATATTATGATGCATTACGGTACACACGTGTTTAAATAGGATTGGATTATATGAGAGAAAACTCTTATTATGGTGACAACATGAGATAATATTTAGAAAGTTGAGTGTCAGATTCAATAGATCAGAGGACACCGCATGTAGGAAAAAGAAGACAATGAATGTCAACAGTTACTAACTTCGTCAACTTTTATCGAATGGGTTTCTTATTTATGTGCAAACTGGATTGTTAATATTAAAAGCAATGGTTTAGATGTATTCTTATGCTCCCATTATAAGTATTGCTATCATGTGAATCTACCCTTAATTCAATAAAACAGATATAATAAGGATTAGAGAACTTGGTGAATTATATGTATGATCCAAAATTTATATATTATTTAGTCAGATGTTGTAGCGCGTAGAGTAGGTAAATCTATACATCAAAAATTTGTTAAGAGCTCCATGTCACAAACGACTATACTTCAAAAATGAATTGAACTTTAGGTTATTGCCTATTACTTACTACCATAGCCAACATGTTCTAGGTTGCTATGTAGTCTAAATAAGAAAAGCAGAGAGAAGAAAAGCAGAAAGGAGGTTAAAGAGAGGAGTTGGGGCAAGTAGCTAGATAGATGTGGCCCAAATTCTGGGTCATTCTCCAGATGGGCCTGGAAATGGAAATGATTCAGCCTGATCTTTTTAGTCATTTTGCCGGAAGACAGTAGTGGGCCTAATACACAGCTAGCTAATAAGCCTGTCAAATCACCATCAACAATACAAGATCTTCCATTGAAACCAAAAACCATTAAATAAAACAAATACTCCATCCGTCCCCTATTTAC
>BSSO01005570.1:0-12973 GCA_030267885.1 Mesembryanthemum crystallinum | reverse complement strand
AATAATAATAATAATAATAATAATATTATTATTATTATTATTATTATTATTATTATTATTATTATTGTGTCAAGTTTTCACTCTTGCTCAATTTCTATATGCTAAAGATGTACTGTAGATGACAAATTGGCATGTTTCAAGGGTAGCATTAGGTTCAGTATAAAATTTTGGGGGTAACAAATTAATTAAATAAATCAAAATGATGTAAAATTAATACATGATGCATGGTGATCGAGCGCACTATGCTCAAGAGAAAAAAATATCAGAGAATAGTCTAGTTTTTTGGTGCAAGCCACATGGCAAGGCCTATATTTTAAGGGGCATAGCTTGGGTGTAGTTAAGAGTTTAGTTGGGGTAAGATGGTAATTTAGCAAACTAATTTATCAAAAAGCTATGCAAAACGATGCCCCCCACCAGCTTGTTGAAGTTGGATTGTTTGGGGCCTAAAAGTCATCCAACAAGCTGGTAACCAAACAAGATTATTTGAGTGATTGGATTGTCAAACAGTGAAACAAGCTGAAAATGCAAAAAGCTGATCAAACAAGCTGAAAATGCAAAAAGATATTACTACTATTACTATATAAAACGGAAAAGCTCAACTTTGAAGTTTCAAAAGTAGAGTGAATTGTTGGGTTAAGAACAAACTAATTACGCTCAACTTGAATTGCAAACAACATACGAAATGTAATTAAACAGGTTGGAGCATGTTATTTTGGAGTTCAAAATCCAAGTTCTAAGCTAACTCATTTAATTAAACACCATAACTGGTTGAAATTCTAAACCTTCAGTTGCTCTTTTCAGAGTTGGTTTCGATTCAGTTGTCGGATCAAGTCAACTTTTACCAAACATCATGTCGCGTATGGTTTAGGTCTGGAGATGGGTCTGTATTAGTTATATCAGGTGTAAATAGTGCTCAATCAACTTGAAACAGGCATTCTTAACTAATTGATGGCGCCACCTTCATAAACATCCAACGATGTTTTCATTAGGACTATCAGAAGCCTTGTACATTTGGACTTTGACCGCATAGAGATGCAAAAATGGCCAGCAAAAACAAACAGGCAGCCAAAGCCATTGCAGCTCACACTGTCAGAGCAGGAGCTAATTTTCTGTTAGCTGATAGGTTCAAGTTTGATTCTACATGAAAAAGAAAGAAATGAAACCTAGCCTATGTTATAGGAACACCACAAAAACAGCCAGGAAACAGATCCGGCGATCAAAAAAGTGATGCAAAAACCCCAACAGAGTCAGTCAGCATATCTATCAACTTGGAAGTTACTTCCAGAGCTTCACAATCTTGTCATGACTAGCAGAGGCAACCAATCCTGACACACTCGACACAGCCAAAGACGCAATGAGCCCATCATGGGCAGATAGAGTCATGGTCTTGTTCTCCGTCATGTTCCAAAGCTCCATAGACTACAGAACACACACAAGAAAGGAAAATAATCAACTTTTTTGCAATAAATTCAAAGCTGAACTTTGACCGAAGAAAAACAAGCTATGAACTTAAGCCATGCTCAATTCATTGTACTCATCTTGCATTCAATTTAGTTCAATTTATTGCATCTTACTTTTTCTCTCACATCCACTATTCATTCAAAATCCCCTTTAGTTAAGTTCCATTTAGTATTATTCAGACGAAATGCACATAGTCGTGGTCGTTTGGTTGCCAAGAAAAAAACATAAGAACTAACTTTATGGGAGGTACTAATTGTCATGTTTGGTTGGCATAAATTGCACGAAGTTCACTTCCCGCAAAATGGGAGAAGTTTCTCACAAAGTCCCCCTAAGGTAAGTGAAACATCATACAAGAAAATTTACTCCTCGTGCCAGCCAACAACCTTTAGTACTTTTCATGAACTGTTAATATCTCGGACTAACAACTTCTGGGGAAGTTCAACTTCCCATAGAGAATCTAACGACCACTGAAAATGCTATACAACGTCTATTGTAATTAAATAATTCAAAAAAAAAAAACGAATGGAATTATAATCTGATATGAACAACTTACCTGGTAGCAGCCAATCACGAGCAAGGATGAGTACGTGGGGTGGAAAGCACACGAGTAGAAATTGTTCCCATTGCAACTCAGTTCGTGCACACAATTGCCTTTGCTTCCCAGTCCAAGACTCCATACTCTAACAGAGTCCTCACTAACGGACGCCAGGAACTCACCCGAAGAATCCCAGCAAAAGGAATGAATGGGTTTTGTATGCCCCTACATTGTGTGAACATGCAGCTTTCAGTTTCACAAGACTTAAAGCATGCATAAGCTGACAACGTGTTGAAAACATATGATGGTTATTCGCAACATATGCAGAAACTCAGTTGTATGTGAAATTCATCTGACTGCTTTGACTTCCATTCAACTCAGAGAACTGAAATACATTCTTACACCAGATTTGGCTAATTCATGGAAATAGCATATCCTTTGAATTGGAAGGTGAAGCTAAGAATAGAAAATTAGGGCCTGGTTGGCCTTAGCTTCTACCAATTTCTACTTCCCCTCTCATACTTCTTCTTCCCCACCACCTCTTCCTCTACTTTCACCTTAACCTTTGACTTCTATGAAGTTGAAATGAGGCTAGAAGTAGAACTTAGAAGTAGAAGCTACAAATTATAACCTCTACTTTTAGCTCTATTTTAACTTCTTTGTAGGAGAAGGAATGTGAAAGGGAGACTTAGAAGTTGATAGAAGCAATGCCAAACAGGCTCTAAGCCAATTATACTATAACTTTCAGCAAATGGAAGACAGGAAGGATGCCCTCGATTGCGTGAAATAACACAACTGTCAACCCAAATGCATGAAATCAGCAACCAGCAGTGAAGTCTATTTTTTTTTTTATTATTAGCAGTAAAGTCTATTAAATTTAGTTTATGTCCAATGATAAATAACTAGATAGAAAACACAACCTCCAGTCTGTGCTGACAAGCTTGTGTCTCTACATCAAGAATAGATATGACATTCCCCCCAGCTGCAGCAAGAAATCTTCCATGATGGGGCTGGAATCTTACTTGCATGTGACCACCCTGCAGAAAAATTAAATTTGTCAAGAGTTGGCATTGTTCCTATCCTAGACTTCTTTCTTTCTAAGTATATTTCTTTCTTCCAATGTTCTATTTATTCTGTCCTTTTGCTGTCAAGAGGCTCTGGGAACAGTAACCTTAACATGTTTTTACACGAAATTTGAGAGTATTGCAGTCTCACCTTAAAGACCCTCGAACAGCTACCATTTGTAATACTCCAATAGCGGATCTCACCATCCCCATCACAAGAACAGATGAGGTCCTCTTTATTAGGGTGGAAGTCTAGTGACATCACAGTGGCAGAATGTCCCATAAAGTTGCGAAGTGAATAGCCAGGCTGTAAAATGTCATCATTTGACAGTTAGTAACATAACTAGCAGCTGCGTTTCCACATAGAAGCAAATAAAATCAGTTTCACTGCCAAAACACAACTGGACAACTGCAGGTAACGAGACTACAAGGAGTAACAGAAAGTGTGCTGTGGTGTTGCCTATTGCCCTTGTGATTGGGTGTTTTATCATTCTTTGCACCACACTTCCAAGCAATGAAATAGAAACAGTTACACTACTCAAAATAGCAGTATGTGATGATATCTTTTGCATGCATGTTATGAAGCATCTTGAACCACCGGAGTATATAAATGATATCTAGGGACTACAAGGCCTCGTAACCAACAGAGTATATCTGCTGCTTAGGTACATATGGCATAACGCCATAGGCCCATAACTATCAAGCAGTTTTAGCACTTTTAGTATTTGGCATGAAGATTTCCAAGTATGTGGGTTTCTGACACTAGCATGTCTGTTCTGAGCCATGACATGAAAGCAGTTCTGTTGAAGAAGTATTGAACTTCTAACAGTCAACACAACAAAGTTTCCTTTTAGTCAGCTTATTACAGAATCCAAAATATGTTACTTACAGTCAAACCAGAATGTAGCTATATGTAACAAGAATGAGCTACATTTGTCAATCACATCACACTATTCAACATTAACAATGAACAACTTAAAAAGTACTTACAAGTCACGCTTGCACTTTCACATACAAAAAGCAATCGCAAGATTTATCAGAAAGACAAATTTTTGGTGAAAACCCTTTTTCTATGTCTACAAGGAAATCAGCAATGGCATATGGATATATGTTTGCCACAAGAAACTAAAGATAAGAACCTCCATATTGACGGCACTCAAGGATTAAGCACATCATGATGCATGAGAAGTTTTGAAATTTGGGTAAGTCAATATATCAATGTAAATTATAAGCTTACTAAATGAAGAGCAAATTTGGATATGGCAAGAATGCAACAATTTTATGGAAGAAGGAATATTTTCACTGACATTGTCTGCATCCCAAACTCTGACAGATTTGTCGAAGGATGAGGTTGCCAGGCGTGAGTCGTGTGACAAGCTTGGACTGAAGCGGACATCAGTTATCAAGTTTGTATGTTCATCGAGTGTAGTCTTAGGTTTCAATGCGTCAGCATACCATAATACGACCTGCATGACCATATCAACATGCAAGTAATTAATATCTTATACTCCATTACTTTGGTAAAAGCAATTTCCAGCAAGAACTCAAATTTGAGCCATCATTTTTTCATTCACAAATTACCTTCTTATCATGGCCGCCAGTGGCAAGAAGTTTTCCGTCCGACGAGAAATGGCAACAGACTACTTTGCCCGTGCTTGCTCGAACAGAGTTAACTTCTGTAAATGTAAATCCTAAAAGAATAACAAATTTGATATTTAGAGTTTGCAGACAGAGATTCATTTATGATGTACGCCCTCTGTCCAGGTGGTTTGTCCCAGTTGACTTTTACAATTTTTGAGGATCACCTTTGACCATAAATTTCTCCCAAAATACACTACTTTATAAGTTTCAAAATTATTGATCGCAAACTATTAAATAGTAGATGTGAGTCATGACATCTAGATTATTTATATGCATTATAACTTTGCATAAATTTATGGTCAAAGTTCTTCATTTTGGACCAAAGAAGTCAACTAGGACAGTCCACCTTGAACAGAGGGAGTATCATCAAAATATGTATCAACAGAATAGCAGATATCATTCTCCTTGGTTCACACATATCTTGGAGGAGCATAAACAATGTTCGAAGCAGTCTCTATAACGCACCTTTGCTTAGGTCCATACCACGACCAATTGTATCTCTGGCGTCTGTATCATCATGTGATAAGAATGACTCTACATTATCATCCAGAGATCCATCCTCCACAAAACGCTCCATATCAGCCTGCAACTCCAGATCTTTGCCATCTTAGAGCTGGCGTGAAATGCCTATGAGAAGTTTTGCAATATAGAAGCGTTGCCTTGCATTTACTATCAAAATTATACGAGTGCGCTCACCAGCTGATTTGACGGTGACGCGAGCGTTTCAGTTCCATCAGTGCCAAACACAAGTGGTGGCTTCGAAGAACCACCACCACCACCATGGGGGTAGGAGGGCATTGACATCACATCTCCAGGTGTGTGAGTGGAGGGCGTTGAAGGAGCTGAACTTGGGGAAGGTCCAGTAGTATTTGCAGTTCCTGAGCTATTGGCCGGCCCAGAAGATGATACAGGTTGCTTTCTCTTTCTCCCGGTCTGGTTTCTTGAGGCCTTGATACATTGAACTCAATGTTAGAAACCCATACAGTAAATAACACGAGAGACCAATCATGTACTTCCAAGTCACTATGGTAGTTGTGTGAGCAAACATAGCCAACTTTGACCATTAATCTATGCAGAAACTAATGACTTGTGACATGAAAATGTTATCCTAGAAAGTATTTTTACAAGATTATATTTATAATTCATTCTAAAATATTATTTAAAGAAAATAATGGTCAAATTTGTGTCTAGAAGACAACAAAGAGTAAAAAAGGACTTATATTTAGAACTTGAGAGAGCATAAATTAGATATATAGCCCTTCCACAGCCAATGTAATAATTTGACCAATCTTCATTTGCTTACATCCATTTGCTCAAAAGATGCTCAAATAACTGAATTAAATACCGGTGTTAAGAAGAGACTTNCACACACACACAGACACACACAAATCAGGGGAGGAACAATTTTCTTTAAAATTTGGGGAAAGTAATCAGATTCATAAATAGTTTACCAACATAGACATTAAAAGAATTGCACAAACAAATGCATGAACACAAAGATTCAAGAACGGGCAAACAGATTTGTGCATTTGCACAGTTGAAGGATTGGTTTAGCATTTGATGCCAGCTGTGTCCATTGAATTTAAAATTACATAGTTAATCCTTTTTTATGCGCTCCATTGCAGCCTTAGGGATGCATGTATTTCAATGCATCTCACCAAAAAGAATTACCAGGTGAAAAACATCTCACTTATATTTGCCCGAGTCACTCCTTTGTCTTCTTTACAGTTCCACCAACAGCTTTAAACACATAACGGAGTGAAAACAAGATTAATGGTATGCAGGCAAACTAAATAGACCTGATCATTTCCCCGAAAGGAGTTTGAAATGCTGCTGTCCATTGTCATGCTGTTAGCTCCACCAATCTTGTCAGGCTGATGATGATTGTGATTTGGAACTGCAGGAGGCTGACCGGAAAGACCATTCTGCTGAAGCTGGTTCTGCTGTTGCTGTTGCATCTGCGCCATTTTCAACTGCAAAATTGGACATTGAGACACTTGGATCATAGATACAAATGTACACCACATAGACAACAGCCATTACATAACTGAAGTTTTTTGTCGATTGCATAAAATCGGCTGTTACATGCTGAATCAGAGTCTCTTAAAACATAACTGAAGTTTAGTTTGTTCCACTATTAAGTTGTTATATGACACTATAATGTGACGTTTACTTGGACATAATAGTCATTACAATGTAATGAGGCATTATATGATTATGTATATGATCATGATTACTCATAAAACTTGTAGTTGTTATTTTTGTCGTAAATGTCATTACTTCTAGTCATGTAATGATGATTACATTGGTTAAAATTATGGTTAAAAATTGTGACTACAATGAGTCGTGTAATCGATTATACTCTTCTCAGATCACTCACTTCCCTCCTTTCTTTTCCACCTCTACTTTACTAATAAAGTGATGTATAATTGTAATCACATTTACTTCCAAGTAAACAAGCCAATCAACTAGGAATAGAAGTGTTTGTCACTGTGTAACATAAATGTTCCATTCAGTGACACCTTATCTATTTGGGTCAAGTGAAACTTTGTAAGGACTAATATAGGATTTCCTACTTGATTGTGCTATGCTAGAGCCAAATATTTTACTGTGTAGGCCACACTGCATGGTGGTGGACAGGGACATCGAAGGTGGCAACAGCGTAGTAGGTGTTCCTCTTGAAACCCATATCGACAAAAGGGATCTTAGGATCAAAAGGAGTACATCATGTCTTGGGACTAGAAGACTGCTACTTTATAAGATCTGAGTTTTCCACTTCAGCAGGTTATGCAGCAAATGTTTTTGACTAAAGTTACAGCCACAAGAAGTATCACATTTTAATATTGATTTATTTACCAAGAGTTTAGTGCCTCAGGGTGGCGTTAAAAAGATACTTCGGTGTAGTTACAAAAAGGTGAAACATTTGCATTGTGATTCTTTCAAATTGAAAACGGGAGCAATTACCTATCAGATTTTATTAAGCATGATTCTTTTAGTGATGGACATGATTGGTAATTTCATAACTTTATGATTGCAATTTTGTTCTATCATAAGATCAACAATGAAGAAATGATACTCATTATGTAAGCCCAAACAAAAAAAGTGATACCTTGAGTAACATATCTGCATCACCACGAGGTAAAACAGGACAGCCAGCCTGCATAGGTGACCCAACATTTGGGACCATATCTCCAACAGAGTTTGTTAGACCATCCTTCCCAAGACCCATACTTCTGTTATTCAGCAGCATTCTAAGTCTTCGGTTTTCAAGGTCATTTGCAGATGCTGATGTCAGATTTTGTTGAGCAAGCATCAGTTGCTGTTGATGTTGTGGTGTCAGCATCTGAAGCTGATGAAAGGGCTGAGAAGCCTGCATATACGATTTTTGCTGCTGTAGAAGCCCAGATCGAAGTTGCTCTAGTCCCTAAAAAAAGCAGCACTTAACATGGTCAGAGAACATCCGCAACAGCACATGTAGCAAAACCAAGATGACAATCCTGAACACAAAAATGAAAATTGGGGAGAGAAAGAAGTTATTATGATTACTAAAACTCTTGCCTTCCAAATGACAAATATAATAATAAAACTAAGAATTGGGTTACTACATATATCCATCCATCATATATGTGCTCACTGATGATAGTAGTGTGATCTTAACAATGGTAAAGCTACTAGTTTAACACCACAGATAATATTAGTACAAGTTTAATAAGATTATAAGCTTAGAGATATGAGAACAATGATAAATTCTTGAAAAACTTACTGTGAGTGGCCATCCTTTCAATGTCAAATTATTACCACCTTGGTTTGATCCTGATGCAAGAGGATGATTTAGTGTGTCAGTGCAAACAGTAATGGACAGTCACGAAATGCGAGTTAAATTCCAACAATGCTGCAAACTAATTTCCTCAGAGACCAATCGAAATGAATAAAAATACATTTTCGTGTACAATTCTTCAAACCCAGAAACCCTTTAGCTAGATAGAAGAATATTGCAGATTACCAGGAATTCCTATCAATGATCCTTCAGGTCCAGCAGCTCGAGGATTTAAAACAGGATTCATCTCTGACTTTATATCCTGCTCCGCAATAAACACATCAGCCTTGAGTACTTCCGGAAACACATCAACTGCCGTAAATAGAAAGGAAAAGAATGTAATAACTTACAGCCGCAGAACCGGAAAGCTGCTGACTCCGAGGTTGTAACTGTGGAGACATGGCACCAGCTGTACCATGCAAAACTTGCCTGCAAATATCGAAATGGTGCAACAAAGTTATCTTCAGAACAAAGGCTCGAAATGTCAAATGAATGGCTCTAAGGCACAATTATTATACTGATGCAACAAGTTCCTTCAAACCAATAAACCCAAACACCAGAGTCTAGAACAAGAAAAGTATCAAACTAATGTTGTATTTGGGAATTGGATTTGTAGCTGCGGATTTCAATGAAGGTTTTAGCTTTTCACACTTAGTATGATAGTGCTTTAGTGTTTAGAGGCCATGGTAATAAAGGAGAGATGAAGTTCAAATGATAAGTAAAAATTATGAGGGTATCAAGTAATTAGCACTCCATCAGAAAAAGAACAAAAAAAGCATAAAAACATGAATTTATCACAGCAGAGGGATAAGTAAGAGAAAAGGGAGGCAAATGATACCCAAATTTTCTGTTCATAGTTCGGTGACATTAATATAAACCTGCTTTTTTTTATTTTTAATATATAAATGAGTAGAATTTTAATAACTCTTAAGGTTTCAAGATGAGCTTAGTACTCCATGAGACAATGAGTCCCCATCACCCAAAAAAAGCGTACAGCTAAAATTTATTATCAGTCATCAGAAAGAAATAAACAAATAGAGGGAGAGAAAGCTAATATTCTATTAAAGACACACCCTGAAGGTTGGCTAGCAGCTGCTGATTTTAGTATAGTGGCATGATTCTGATCCAAGAGCTGGCCCACATTGTCACCAAATCTTTGCTGCAAGTAATGCCTTAGAGTTAGAACCTCAAAGGAATCACAATACTGAGCTTCATGTAATAAGATCATCACATACTTTCATAGCTGCATCCTCTAAAGAGTCTCTTTGTATAGGTAGTTTCAATCTTTCCTCATACATTTTTGTAGCCATGGCATTTGCTGTGCCAGTATTTTGACGCACAAGAGGGTCATTTCCAGGAAGCCCATTGGCAGTTCCATTGAGCAAATGAGAACCATCTCTTCTCTGGGGATGTGGTGGCTGCTGCTGCTGTTGTTGCTGCTGCTGCTGTTGTTGTTGCTGCTGATGTTGTTGCTGCTGCTGATGTTGTTGCTGTTGCTGCTGCTGTTGTTGTTGGTGGTGCTGCTGCTGTTGGTGTTGCTGTTGTTGCTGCTGTGCATGTCTTTGTAATAGAAGTTGTTGCATCTGCAACTGCTGCTGCTGTTGTTGTTGCTGTTGCTGCTGCAAATGAGGTGACTGCTGGGTTTGTGGTTGCTGCTGTTGCTGTTGCTCCCTTGCTTTTACTAACTGCGTCTACAATAACAAGCCCCACATTATAACCTTCAAAGTCGGAGATGATGAGCTTTTATCATAGAATATAAGGTCCTAAAATCAGCATAACTCTACATAATAGGAACATACAAGAACAAAAGGCTAAGAAAAAATGAGCATTCTATGAAGATGAAGGTTCGTGAGGAAACATTAAATTTTGTAGTGATGCATTACACAGCTTTTCATTAGTTGAAGAATGGTTAATTCCACTTCACACTCATGTGGTGTTTACTTGGATATAGTGCTATATTACCCTAACTCTTCATTTCATCTCGAGTACCCGTGTCGGACACTCAACACTCGGACATGGGTATGGACACTCGACACTTCATTTCAGTCCAAAAATTTCAAAATATTGCCGAGTCCGACACTTGGACATGTATCCATATTGGACACTTCCAGCTGAGTCTAGGTAACATAGATATAATGACAATTACTAATGCAATGAGTATTATATGGTTATATATAAGACTTGTAATTGTTATTTTGGTTGTAAATATCAATACTTCTAATCATGTAATGACGTTAAATCGGTTAACTTGAGCATTTGGCTCATGTAATCTATTACACTTTTCTCATATGACTCATCTCCCTCTACTTGATAAAGTGATGCACTGCATTGAAATCATATTTACTTCTAAGTTCTAAGTAAACAAGCACGGCATTCCATTTAATTCCTCTAATTATGATGATAAAGGCGGATAGTAAACCAAGCAGGATGATGGTAGCATCGGTTGATTACTTGCCACTTACTTCTAGAAATCATGAAACATAGTTTAGATATATCAGATGTTCCACATAGCTTAAGCCATGCACTTAGGTCATAGAACATAAATGGTGCCTATGGTGGTGATCCATCACTAACCATATCTTACCAAACAGACAGGACCAGTTGCAAGTATATGCGATTATCAAGAAAATAAGCAAAGTGGGGACTGTTTCAGAAGATACAAAGGCTTATCATACAAAGTAGAATTCTGGTATATGTAAGAAATTAACAAAAGAATGAGATATCCCAAGATACAAGATACACCATACACCAACTCTCAAACCAACCTCAATGTATGAAGCGGCTACCTCGGAGTGTTTCTCATTTGTCCTGGCAATAAATATGTCCCAAAAGACGGACCACCACTCGAATAGAAATCCACCAGGTGCATCAATAGCTGCACATATCATGACACAAACCTCAAAAGAAAAAAAAGGAAAAAAAAAAAGGAAAAATATTTCGTTTAAGGAATAAGAAATGCTCCCTAGAATAAGAATCTATATGCAAGGTATCTTACCAACAGGGTCAGAAGAGATTTTTCCTTCAGCTTGAAAGGCCTGTGCAGTAGCCTTTAGATCCCTCTTCACTAAATAATCATGGATATACACATCCAACCTGATATATCCATTAAAATGTACAAACATTATTTATGGTGTGTTTCACAAGAACCCCACTTTCAATTCAATTTATAACTCACATATGCTGCAATCATCTGGAGTTAAGTTTCACAATACCCAAACAAAATTAAAAACCCAAAATTGATAAACAATTTAAAAACTGCCCACAAAGCATGCATACAAAAAGACACCATTTACACAGTACCAGCACTTAAAAGCCATTACTAGACAAGAACAATGGAGTTACATGACCCCAAAACTCAAACTTTCTAACCCTAACATAATGAACCTAACCATTGTCAGCAAATACTGAAGTGAATCAACAATGTGTATATTCAAACTGCAAAAGATGAAGAAAACCCACAAAAATCAGAAGTACCCAGAAGCTAAATCAAGCAGAAAGCACAACAAATAGGGCAAAAAAACTAGTATGTTATAAGTGCACACACAAGAGGGGAGAAGAATGTGAAAGAAAGATGACATCTTTGGTTAAAAAGAACTCACATTTTATCAGCTTCCCAATTTGTCTGAGCCATCTTTGTTGAGCCGAAGACTTTGAGAGGAAATCAACAATGTCAGTTCTTCATTAAGCAGTTTAAGATCAAGATTAACACTAAAAGGGTGGAAAACACACAGGCTTTTTTATAGTCAGAGAAAAGAAAAGCCCACAAAAGCACAACCGATGAAGAACAAGAGAGAGAGAGAGAGAGAGAGAGAGAGAGAGAGAGAGAGAGAGAGAGAGAGTGAGGTTAAGAAATCTATCTGAAGTTGAGCAGAACAAAAGCAGGACCTCTAGTTTGGGCAAGCAACTAAAAAGAACTAGGAATTTTATTTATTTATTTAATTTTGCAAAGAAGAATAAATAAAAAAGGGTTTTTTTTTTAACTAATCTAATATATTTATTGATCACTTTTAAGTATTTCTTCTATTCTATGCTTTTTTTATTCAACCTCATTCCAATTGAATGTCGGACTTGTTTTGGAATTTTGTTCAACAATTCTGGAAAAGGGTTGTCCTTTGTTCAACTTGAGCCCACAATTTTTGTTTTCTTGTTTCCTTTAGGTGCCCTTAGTTAGGCTTTGTATCTCTTGAGGATTTGGACTAGTCTTGTCAATGATGTTTTTTTTTTTTGACAACGCCTTGTCAATGATGTTATGTTCTCATCACCTACAAAAAATGAACTAAACTGAACTCAACTGATTATAACTAAACGGAATTGAACGGAACTGAACTGAACTGAATTATTATTATTATTATTATTATTATTATTATTATTATTATTATTATTATTATTATACTTTTATTATTATTATTATTATTATTATTATTATTATTATTAAAAAATGACCTGACCCAAAAA
>BSSO01005569.1:0-12975 GCA_030267885.1 Mesembryanthemum crystallinum | reverse complement strand
CAACCCAACCACCCCACCTCAAGCTCACTTTATGTTTTCTCCCCACCACAACCAGCCAGCCCTACCTCCTATCCTCTCTCGTATTTTCAATTTTTTTTTCCAATAGATTAAATTAAAGTAAATTAATTAAAACCACTTGGAGTGTTAAAAGTATTAGTTTCAAATATAATATCAACAATATTAGTTCGAATGTGATAAATTTCAATAGGCTCATTAATTTGGCTTCTTTGTTATTGATATCGGAAAACCCCATAATTTTATAGAGTAACACAAGCTTATTATTCAAGTAAAACTAATCTCCTAGATATTCTATTTGACTAAATATATTAAATTTCTAAGAAAACAATATCATAAACATGCAATATAAAAGATATACTTTCCTATATATATGGAAAATATATTCACCTAATATATTTACAATATCTACCTCTAACACCCTCCCTCAATCGTAGTTGCAGGATTACGAACGCTACGATTGCTGGAACAATTCATAATGTCATCATTTGGTTGGTGAATCCTCAATACATTGATTCTTCATATATCATCGGTGAATTCTCAATCTGTATGTCGAGTCTTCACAAATCATCAAATTTGGAGAATTCAAATTCTTGTCGCTACCTCAATCAATTCAATTGACGTCTTACATGATCGTCAATAGGTCAGTTTCATCATTTATTGATTTGTTCACAAACAAAATCACAATTTTCATTCTACTGTTGCTCACGGGCAGTAGATCCGTCAATATCATACTGATGAAACGGGTAGTACCTCCATCATCTTCTAAAAACCCGCGTCCTGCGAATTTTCGTTTATCATCATATGTCATGGATCTCGCAAGGTAGATCCATGAAAAGAGAAAAAAATAAAAAAGAAGTTGTTTAATTTGTGTTTGTTTGTTTGGGATTGTCCGGTGGCGGACGGACATGCTGGGGTACCATGATAAATTTCAATAGTTTCATTAATTTGACTTTTTGTTATTAATATCGGGAAATCCCATAGATTTATAGAGTACACAGACTTATTCTCCAAGTAAAACTATTTTTCTATATATTCTACTTATCATAAAAATGGAATATAAAAGATATACTTTCCTATATATATGAAAAATATATTCAACTAATATATTTCCAATATCTACCCTCTAACAGAATGAAAAAAAAAGTATTAGTTTTCTTATTCATACAACGAATGAAGCTGCCAAACATGCTGACAAATACATAAGCTCCCATTTATTTTTGCCGGACTCTCCAGAGTTCGGCTCTCTCAAGTTTTTTGCAACACTTGAAAGTGAGATTATGACACGTTTTTTTTTTGCTGTCGCAAGAGGTGTCCTGGGCTTTCGGCCCAGCCTAAACCCCCCGGGGCCCCGGGATATCATTCCCCCGAAGGGTGAGGCCAGGTTAAACTCTCCCCTCACAGGGAGAGCCCGTGGCCACAAGACGGGAGTCGAACACGGGACCTCCTGGTTATCAACTCAGGAGGTTACCGCTTGACCACATGCCTTTTTTTTCATTTGATAGTCTTGTTTTGTCGTGGAAAATTTGATAGTCTTCATTCATGCTTACCCATGAAATTGACTAACATTAAATTTCAGATCACAGCGGTACTAGTACGAAGATAAGAAGTCGTAGTAAAGCGAGCAGGAAAGATGAGTGAATGTTGATTATCATGTCGGAAAATTCAATACAATGACTTGAATAAGATTGTGAACCATACTTTATGAGTCAATAAATGTGGTATTAAATTGCTTACAGTAAGTAATAAGTGAAAGATATGATATCTTTAGTGGTGTATGTGGGCAATGAATGTTTGAGTATGTGTTTTTAGAACATGACCCGTTCGAGTTTCGGCCTTCAGAATTGACTATAATCCCTCAGTTATCAAATCTGACTATTTGGTTTGGGCCCCCATACATAGCCACATAGCTATGTCCCCTGTAAATCGACTTTTTACAAACTGACCCGAAATAAAAAGTTGACCTTAACACAATCCGGATTTTAGGCTTCTAGTAAATAATATACGGCGTGAAACCAATTTGACCGGGTTTAACTGAGCCAAATTTTTTAGAGCCAATCCGACCTATTTGACATAAAAATTTGAATTACGTCTCATATTATGAATAGAAAGATGAACTAAACTGCTCTAAAATTGATAATTTATTAATTGTGTTTGCTTTTTTTTTTTGTGTGCTAAATAAAGGTTATAACATTATACTTACCAAAGTGTTTGCAAGTAAATTATATCCGCTCTTGACATTGATATAGCTCTGTTTAATTATCTTATCATATTGTTAATACATTAGTTTACGTGCAACCACAATGAAAAAACATTCTGTGTATAATAGTTATAATAAAGTAAAACCTTGCACAATAATTCATGTCTGCAAAATTATTGGTTAAAAATTGATGAGGAAAAAAAAATCATAAATGGTGGTGATGATGAGTGATGACCCGGTGGGATAAGTTTGAATGGTTTTTTTTCTCTTAGCCCACTATAGCTTGAATGACAGTAATAGTTACCCAGCGATAAAAGAAGACCTGTATTTTTTTTTGTTTTTTTTTTTAGATTTGTTACTACATTAATTATACTCTTTTTGTCCCAATTTGGCTTTTCTAAATAAAAAATTAGGAGTTAAGTTAGGTGACCCAGGTTCACCTAATATCTTTGAGGTGACATACTTTTTAAAGTTTAATGAAAATCAATTTTTTGGTCATCGGAGTTGTAAAAGGTCTTATTTATCCCTAATTATATGTGTGGTTTTCGCACGATTTGAACACTAATAAGCTAAAAAACGGAAAAACAAAAATGTAACAAAAATAAAAGGTTAATAAGATTTATTGAAGCTCAAAAAAAAATAAGGAGGCTTTTTTTTATTATTATTTTGTTTTTCCGGTATTTAATTAACTTTTAAAAGGGTATTAAAGATATAAGGGTATTATAGTCATCAACTTTGAAATAGTACTTACTATATCTGAAAATTGAGGTTCACCTCAGCTTCCGATGGCCGAAAATGCACCGCAGGTCACTTAGCTGATAATTAATTTAAAAGCAGGCCACCTCAAAGATATTAACTAAACCTCGGGTCACTTAGGTGTAATATGCTAATACCTTAGGTCAACGGACTTAAATTTTCCCATATATATATATATATATATATATATATATATATATATATATATATAGAAACTGATACATTCATTAGTTAATACCTATACATTTGTTGTATTGTCCCTATACATTCATTTATTTAGAGCTACAAATTCATTATAGGGCTAATCAATTTTTTGAATTAAATGAAGAAATTGGATTAGTCATAAGTGTAGTTATACTTTGACCAGAATTAAACCATCCAGTAACCAGCGCCCAGCCCTTCCCTTTTTCTCCAAAAAAATAAAAATAAAAATAAATTAAACCATCCGACTTGAAGTTTATGGTTTACTGGTTTCAATAATTGTGGGAGAGTTATACGTGTACGTAGATCAAAATACTTCGCGTAAATGACTAGTGGATAAAATTTTAGTAAAATAGGCTCATCGATAAGGTTCACACTAATTAACATTTTATTTCAACCAATGTAATGATGTGTTGAACCTATTAAGAAGATTGAGGTGCTCGATATATATATACTCTCTCCATTTCGCTAAAATCTCGTCGCCTAAAATTTTCAAACTTTGACCATTAATATATTAAAAAGTATAATGATTTTCATAGTAAAAATAATAGTTTTGGATTCATCTTAAATAGTACTCCTATTTTTAAAATATCAAATTTTTATAAATTTTCGAGTTTATATAAATACAATTATTTATGGTCAAAGTGTCGTATTGATGACCATGCACAATTTGGGCGACAAGATTTGAGTGAAACGCAGGGAGTTTAGCCTATTAGGTCTTGGTTTGAACCCCTTGTCCTAATATATTGTATTGGGTTGTGCTTCATATGTTTGTAAGATTTGACTAAAATATGAATATTAAGAATATAATCAATAGGTTTACATTTTGAGTGATATGACAAATATTTTGAGTTTTGCAAATTGTTATTAGTAAAAAAAGAAAGCAGCATTCTCAAAAATTAAGTGAATTAAGAAATAATGAACATATATAATCATTTGTTACTAATTCATTGGAAGCAAAAATGTGCATTATTGGAAAAATAAATCTCGATTATTTCAAGTATTGGATGTTGAACCTTACAAACAAATTGGGACTACTAAAGATAGGCAAACTTAATTAGTAGCAAACAAAATGGGACGAAGGTGTTTAAAAAAAACCTCAATCATTATTAGCTTGTTACTGCTAGACTGTCACCACCTCGATACCCCTTCATGAGTAATACTAGACTCATAACTGGTGGAATAAATATTAATGAGACTTGCATATTATGAATGTTTTGATTCATAACCGTTGCGAATCTAACACTATTCCACTTTACCGATTATCTCATCCGCAATAACCAATTTGCTTTTTGAAATATCTGCTTCAACATATCTTTGAGACTTCCACCCAAAAGCCACCATTTTCAAGTCTCTAATAACCACAAAAAAGTAAATAAGCTCTTTAAGGGTCACACCTTTTATATCACACATATTTTGTTCGAAACCTCCTCATAATTATTTATTTTAGTTTCCACGTATAAATAATCAAGCTCTCAAACAACCTCAGCCCTCACTCTTTTCCAACCAAAAAATACATGAAATGTCTATCTTACCCTAAAGTGAACATCTCTGTGACCCAGTTGAATGCATGTAAAGATTGGCTGCTTGTGTTTCTTCTTCCTTCCCCTTTACCACATTGAAATTCCGATTCTCATCAACTCTCTTATTTCCTCGAGTAGCCTATGCCTTCTTGTTGAAGCTCTGTAATAAAACAACCGATGAGGATCTTATATTAAGAAGTAGAAACAGTTGTCTCTTAGAAGCAAATGCAATTCTTACGCACATGCGCGTATCAAACTATCGGATACACTTTTGAATTATTTTACCTATTACTTTTCAAACATTGTGGAATATTCAATCATGAAACCTACAATTATTGTACTACTAAGAAATAATAAAATCAAATTATTGGACCAAATGCAATTCTTAAACTCATCCACATATCAAACTGTGTTTTTTTCAACTGAAAAGATGCGATCTGAATTGAACTGAACAGGTTAATTTCAGCATTGAACTGAAGCTAAACAGAAAAAGAAAAATATTTCTGAAAACAAAATTATAAAGAAAAAAATGATTTTATTAGGAGCAAACGCAATTGTTACGCACATTAGCTCATGCAGGCAGGCCTCACTAGCGGAATAAGAATAAATAATCCCGAAGACAAAAAAAAAAAAAATTAAAAAATAAAAAATCCATTTCCACTTGAAGATTGAAGGGTAGAGACTTGAGACTGTTGAGAGAGAGAGCAGTGCCCAGCTCATCAAGAATAGTCATCATCTCTCTCATCACGTGACGACCTAAGATATTTTCTTGAACGGTCACGTGCAATCTCTACCGTTCGTGTTCCACTGTTGATTAGCAAACAATTCACGACCAGGAAATCAAAGAAACAGCGAGAGGTGAGATGAGGAGTCCCAATAATGTCCCGCCACGTGTACAACAACGCCCAAGCACTTGGAAAGATCGGAGCGACATGTTGTATTGTGGGGCCCACATTTTATTTTCTGAAAGGTGGGGCCCACATTTTTATTTTTATTTGGGGAAAGTGTGGTCCAGTCTTGGGGAGGAGGGAAATCTCAGGCTTAAAATGCCAACGCCTCATTTCGTTGGTGGTCAAGAGTGAAGGCCGAGCACAACGGTCCCTGAAGTTTCTCTGCCTTCACTTTAAGAGAGAGAAACAAGAGAGAGAAAGAGAAAGAGAAAGCGAAAGAGAAGAGAGAGAGAGAGAGGAGAAAGAGAAGGAGCGAAGGAAAAACGAGAGCTGTGCCTTCAAACCAAATTCGTCTCTAATCTCTCTCTCAGGTACATTCTCAGATCTCTTTCGTTTCTTTCGATTTTCTTCCATTTTTATGCAATTGAAATGGTTGTTGATTGCATTTTAAGCTCTAGATCTGGTTTTAATCGATTGTTTCTAGCTGATAATCGATCGAAATTGAGATATTTCGATTGTTGCTCGAAATGTGCCGATTTGGATTTGAATTTCGGTGTTAATTTTGGTTGAAATGGTTGATTGAATCATTTTTCGTTGTCAAAATGAGTGCTAATTGTCAGCTAATTGAACGTTGTTTTCGTAATGTGGTGACGGAAGATTGGATCTAATTGAGATATTTTGGCCATTTTTGTGATGCTTTCGAATATGCTATCGTCTCTGCTGTATTATTATTCATTCATGTGTTCTTGGAATGTGTGCATGACACCTTTGGCTGAGAGATTTTTTTTTTTTTTTTCCAGTATTGTTTATTTAATAAAGACGTATCATCTAAATTCGAATCGAAATCCTGATAAGGCATGGATTCACCTTTGTTCATCAACTTTCTGAGAAAAATTGTCCTATAAATATATAATCCTATGTATCGTCGTATTATTGGTTCCACTATAGTAGAATGATTCTCTTTAGTACTATATCAATTTTCATAAGTATGATTATGAACTTTCAATTGCCAAATGATAAAGTAACAGTAAACATTCATATATTCTAATCTCACATAGAATCAACAAAATATTGAGTGTTATTATGATACGTATTTAACAGATAGTAATTTGTTTTCTTATACGAGATGCATATGAAATTAAAATTTACAGCTAATTGGAGCATATAATTGTTCATCATTTTTATTGATAAATCTCGATTTTCCATATTTTCTTATGAGGAAGAGTAAATATTCTATTACTTTCTATAATTGACCATTTTTGTTTGTCAAAAAATTTCTTTCAGATTCAATCACAAGGGACACTGTTTTAAGATGTATACATTTGAATCTTGAATAATAATAAATGCTATAGTACCAGGAAATGAAAAGGAAAAGCTATACATGTAATTTGGGGGAGACCGATATTTAATGAGTCAGTTCTGATTCACACCCTCATGTGACAAAGACGGAGTCATCTATTCTTGATTGAATGTATAGAGACAAATGCGTCCCACATAGGCCGGATCTTTCGGTGTTAAAATAGTGCTACTTTGCGTAAAGTGTCTACGCCCTTATTGTACTCGCCCATATTTATTAGGAGTAGTAATTACTCCACTATTTTTATTTTAAAATTAAAATACAAATTATGAATTATATTAAAAAATATTTTATAATAAATACAGAAAATAATACTATTACTGAATAAATTTTGGCCTGAGAAACCAAAAGGCATAGGATCGTGAAATGTCTTTGTCTGTAACGATCTGTGCACATGTGCACTGAAAACTTTCTTCCCTTTTTTTTTATATTTTTGATTTAATTTTTCCTTAAAGAATTTCATCATCGCCTAAAGCCAAACAAAAGGGGACGCATTAGTGAAAGGGAAATAACATCAGTAGAGTTTTTTTAATAAATATTCCCAGTTTCGCACCCCTTAAAAACAAAAATCCCTAGTTTCAAACCTTTTATTGATGGTTAATGGACTTGTATGCAGTATATGCCTTCATTCTCACAATTATATAAGTAGAAGTTTGTGGAAAGAAAACAAAGGCCTTAAAACAAAATAATGGAGTTTAGGTCTCAGGTTCGATTTCCCCTTCTCGTGGCGGATATAGGTGTGGGCACCAACTTGATTTTCTTTTTCAAGTTTACAAAAGGAAACTACTTGAAATTGTGTTTGGATCCGTTACCGTTTATTGTATGTAAATTTCTTGTATTGGCTTTTCTGCCTCAGAGTATGTATAAATATGTGGTTACATAACTCTGCAAGTTGTTCATGCAAGTAGCATGGAAGTCAGGCCAAATTAGTTAATTGAGAGGGGTGGGAGCCATTCGCTTCTGGTTTTTGTCAAGTTGCTAATACATTATACATGAGTACTAACGACGAAAATGCAGTGGGAGGTACTTGTCACTTGTCTGCAAATTTGGCTTTTTTACTGGAGATATACAAACTTTAGTGTTTTTAAACCATTGCATAGAGTGGTTTAATTAATAATATCTGGAATGATTCGTATCCTTAATTGGGGTTATCAATCTGCTTGGATTTGTGTACACACTTTGTTACCAAAAATTAATAAACCAAAAAAAAAAAAAAAATTGACACAGAGGCCGACCACAACTGATTTCCCCTTGTTCCCTTCTACCTAATTTTCCTTTGTTCAACAATTGATAGTTTTGGTTCCTTTTAAAAAAGAAAACAATTGATATTTTAGGAAATGTCCAGTTACATGTGATTCTTGATTATGGCTTTAATTAAATCATGATGGTACCATATCACTAATGGAAAGATTAATTAGTATGCAATGGTCATGGATCAATTTGGTCCACTTATTGGTTAGGTTGAAGTTTGACCTTTTTTTAAGAAAATTTTATCTATGCCATGCGTGAGGCACATTGGCTGTGTAATATTTATTTAAACTCTCCTTGTCTTCTTGAACTGACTTTCGGGATGAAATGATTTTATTAAGAAACCAACGTGATTGCATATATAGTGATACCCTAACAAGATTGCTGATCATGACCTGGATGGATGTAAGCAATAGCGTCTAAAGTTCGCTTTGTGCTCACTGCATAGCTGCGTAGCAATAGCGTCTAAAGTTGGAATTAGTTGTGCAACTTGTTTTAAGCATGTTATATGCCTATACGGTCATTCTAATGTGATTCCACGACTTGTCCCCACCCCAAAAAAGGAAGAAAAGTAAAGTTATTCTAGTTACTGTCAAATTATAATGCTTCATTACTGTCAATTGGGATTATGAAGATACTATAGAATTCCATATCATATGCATGTTGCCCCCAAAGAAACAAGGAGTAAGATAAAAGTAAAACCACTATATACTTTCTTCATCAAGAGGTTTTACTCATATATTTAAACATTACTGTTTCAGGATATGTAGAAAAAAGATGCTATTAAAAGTGTAGATTAAATATGATAGTTTAGTTAAAGGGTAACAAATTTTTAATACTAATAGAAATTCTGAAGAAAGATGAGTAGTACTGTTTTGTCAAGAGAATAAAACTATTTTGTCTGATGCTTTTCGCTCTCAGAAAGTGACATTAGATTTTTGAATGGAAATTTCGTTTTGTGGTAGGTGTAGTAACTTGACTAGGATTTTACTTCTGTGAAGTCGTGAGCCTTTACTTTTGAGTGGTCCTGTGTTTGTGTGGTAGAGGCTTTAGTGTAATTTGCTTGTCACTTGTCAACTTGTAACAGGCAAAACAGCCAAAACCTGAATAGGAAGCTATTACCAAATTTAAATTTTGGGCCTTATGTAGGCCTAGCTCTTACATTCCCATATGCCATATGCTTATGACAATTGACATTTAACAGTATGCTGTTTGGCATCTACCAAAATTTAAGCCTAGTGATTTTCGGGTAGATCTACCATATTTTGGGTTAGCCATTGAATAAATTCGTTTTACATGTGATTTATTAAGTATTGTATGGTAGTTGGGGTTACTATTGATGGTTTTCAATCTTTACATTTTGTTTGGTTGGGAGGGGGGATGGGGTGACTGGTGAGGACTGAGGATGGCGTTTGACGTGATGGGCTTCAACAAACATTGCGGCCCAACGGCAGTTAAATGGGATGACATTTTTCTGGCTTTCCTTTTTTTTTTTTTTTTTTTTCCAAATGATTCTGGTCCCCTACCTCCAATTTCCGTATTTTGAAGAAAATTGCAGTTCAATTTGTATATATATTCTGTTGTGCAACTACGTCGTGTATTGAACTTACTCCAGGCTTATCTTTATTCCATTTGTTGTGGATGAGTGATAACTTGTGGCTAATTCCATAACAGGTGCTTGAAGAATCAAATGTGTTTAAGCATCTGGATCTAGATCTTACTGCACTTCACATTAATATCCTTGTTTGTTTTTGCTTCTTCATTTGCAACTTTAGCTTGTAGTTCAATTTTCTCTCTGAGTATTAACTCACATCTGTTTCTATTTCAGGCAAAAGAAGCGATGGGTGCAGGCGGTCGGTCCATTCCTCCAAGCATCAGGAAGGAGAAACCTGATGCACTCGGAAGAGTGCCCTCTGAAAAACCACCTTTCACACTTGGCCAGGTCAAAAAGGCCATTCCACCCCATTGCTTCCAACGCTCTGTGCTCCGCTCTTTCTCCTATGTTATCTATGATTTCGCCATTGCGTTTGCTCTCTACTATGTCGCCACCAACTATATTAACCTCCTTCCCAAGCCCTTGTCCTACTTGGCTTGGCCAATCTATGGGTTTGTCCAAGGTTGTGTTTTGACCGGTGTTTGGGTTATAGCCCATGAATGTGGTCACCATGCCTTCAGTGATTACCAATGGCTCGATGACACTGTTGGCTTAATCCTCCATTCGTTCCTCCTTGTCCCGTATTTCTCTTGGAAGTACAGCCATAGGCGCCACCACTCCAACACCGGCTCTATGGAGAGAGATGAAGTGTTTGTCCCCAAGACAAAAGACAGTCTCAAATGGTTTTCCAAGTACATAAACAACCCACCTGGCCGAGTCCTCACCCTCCTTGTCACACTAACCCTTGGCTGGCCTTTGTACCTTATCTTCAACGTGTCGGGCCGCAAGTATGAGCGGTTTGCCTGCCATTATGACCCATATGGACCAATCTACAGCGACCGTGAGAGGCTCCAGATATACCTCTCCGATGCTGGAATTCTTGCTGTATCCTATGGGCTGTTCCGCCTTGCAGCTGCCAAAGGGCTTGTTTGGGTGCTTTGTGTTTACGGAGGTCCATTGCTTGTTGTGAATGGGTTTCTTGTGTTGATTACTTTCCTTCAGCATACACACCCTTCGCTGCCCCACTACGATTCATCCGAGTGGGATTGGTTAAGAGGTGCATTGGCCACTGTGGACCGAGATTATGGGATTTTGAACAAGGTCTTCCACAACATTACCGATACTCATGTGGCTCACCATCTCTTCTCCACCATGCCCCATTATCATGCGATGGAGGCAACCAAGGCTATTAGACCGATTTTGGGTGACTATTACCAGCTTGATCGGACTCCAGTCTTCAAAGCGATGTGGAGGGAAGCTAAGGAGTGTGTTTATGTGGAAGCAGATGAAGGCAAGCAGAACAAAGGCGTTCTTTGGTATAATAATAAGCTTTGAAAGTTGCGAATGCGAGCTTCAGTTTTACTTGAAGCTGGGAAAATTTCTGGTTTCCTTTGGTAATTGTTAGGGACTTTAGCTTATTTTTCATTTTCCTTTGGTTTACGTTTACCCCCTGCTAGAGATATGTAGGTCGTTTCATGGTTTTTTCGCATCTGAGCCTCAAAATTCTTGAGCCGGGATTCCTTTGTCGTTCACTGCTAACTGTGGTCGTGAAGTTTTCACAAAGAAGGCAAAGTTGGGGGGTTTGTTTGTTTGTTATTGTTCTGTCACAAAATGTGCTGATCCTTAGCATTGCCAAGAATTCTGATTAATTTTAATTAAGATACTTATTCGAGTCACTTCTGTTTTGCTTTGTGCAAATGTGGTGTTTAAGGCTGTGTTTGGCATCAAAAGCTAGCTTTTGACAGCTTTGGGGCAAAAGCCATAACTTAAAGCGTGCAGCTTCTTGTTTTTTCTTTCAGCTATCAAACAAAGATTTTAACAAAGCTATAGCTCACAGCCACAGCTGATTTTTGAAAGCTATTTATAATAGCTTTCACTTGACAGCTGGATTTTGAGTAAAAGCTATAGCTTGATGTTACAGCTTGTTCTTTTTTCTCTCTGCTACCAAACAAGATTTTAGGAAAAACTAAAGGTAAAGCTCACAGTTATAGCTAATTTTATCAAACATAGCCTAAGTGTTTTGATCCCATCTAATAAGCAATAAGGCTCAGTTGTGATGTTATTAATGGAATTTTTATTTGGTCTAAATGGCTGAATGTTGGATTGTAACATGTGGAAGTTATTTGTTTATTTTCTTGGAACAAATGGTTAAAAAAACTGGCAAGGGAAAAAAAATAAAATTGGATACAGGTAATTCATACTTTGATTCATTGGAATTGAATACTGCGTTATAGACTGTAAGTTACATTAATCACAAACTTTGGTTAGCTTAGGCCCTGTATGGGGTGTTTGCAAGTTGATAGTTTTTTTGAAAACTCAAAACCAATTTTTGGAAACCATTGTTTTTGGTTTCCAATTTTCTGTTGTTAGTTTTGAAAATTAAGCAGGGAACTGTAAGTATAGAAAAATTCAGCTTTAAATTAAATTTCTACAAAGAGTCGCAAATTTTTCAAAACCAAAATCTGGCAACTGGTAATCATTCCGAACAGGGCCTTAACGAATATTGTCGTGTTTTTTCAGTTGTAACGAAAAGGAAGGGGAATGTAGGTTAAAATAAAAAGAATAAAAAACAAAAAACAAAAACAGAGAAAGCAAAGGCAACCATCCCGAACAGGGTCTTAATGAATATTGTCGTGTTTTTTCAGTTGTAACGGAGAGGAAGGGGAATGTTGGTTAAAATAAAAAGGATAAAAAAAACAAAAAAAGAACAAAAAGGAAAAACAGAGAACGCAAAAAAATATTTTGGTTGCTGAAAATCAGAAAATGTACAACTTTGTTAAGTGGATGTCCCTCATGGAAAAAATAAAGGAGCCTTTAAGTGTTTATAACCAGAAGAGTTAGGCTTTGTTCTCTTCAATTTATTTTTGTTGATTTCAGCAAAAATCAGTAAAATTAACAAAAATCAGTAAAATCAGCAAAAATTAGCAAAGTCGCTCTCTGTCGAGTTTAACGAATCAATAAAATTCAGTAAAATCAACAAAAATCAACGAATTTTTTTTAACAATCAACAATAAATATCAACAAAAATCACACGGATACTCCCTCTGTCCAACTCAAACGTTTACAAACCATTTGGGCACAGAAATTAAGAAGAAAGAAGAAGGGGTATTTTTTCCAAAAATGTCCTTAGC
>BSSO01005568.1:0-12976 GCA_030267885.1 Mesembryanthemum crystallinum | reverse complement strand
CTTAACCACTAGGCTAAGATATCATAGGCTCAATACGGAGTATATTACATACAACAATCTCAAAAATAATAAATACGGTACATTATATAAGAAACTGAAACCTCCAAAGATTTCAATGAAAACACCCTAGAAACAGAAAAAGAAAAAGGATAATTTCATATAGAAAACATGAAAGGCTGAAATCAGAGATCTATTCTCGGAGCTTAGTTTTTTCTTTTAACATTGGCCGGAATTCAAAAAATCTTGTTGGATTAAAGTGTGTTCTTCGTAACACATTTGCTGGAGAGGTTTCATAGGTTGTCAACACCCACACACAAAGGTGAACATACGTAAAATTTGTTTTGTTTTATAAAAAAATTATTTCACAATTCGGCCAAACTTCAGATGCCACTATGTAAAAGCATAAGGACAACAATACTTGTAACAGAAGAAAAGGTGGTGAGAATTTATATGAGTTTGTGTGCACTCACTATATATGGTGGCTGCAAACCACTCATTGATAATCTTCACCCACGTACTTGCCCATCCAACATCAATACTCCACCTGTTTGTGGTAATTAAAGAAGATTACAGTCAGAAAAGAGATGGGTGGTTGGCCTACTTAAGAAATCTAAAGCAGAAATATGAATAATTCTGTTCTTTACATTCTGGTAGAGCTGTTCAGGTTCCAATTGATGAACAGCATGGCGAAATACATGGCACCTAAGGAGAATACCAGGTGGAAGAACCCATACTTATATGGAATATCATCCTCCTCTTTCACTTCATCTTTTCGGAACTGGACAATATCGGGGAAAGAGAAGTTAGTAACAAGCTACTTTGACCAAAAAATGTTACACTTGCAAAATTTTGAATGGTTTCCTCATATATGAGTGCACACCATCTCAAAAATGAAAGAAACTAGGTTTCGAGCATGTGCCGTGCCCAGTGTCATTTTCATACACTCATTGTATTCTTATATAAAATATTTATACAATCTTTATGGGACATATTTTATGTGATAAATGTTTAATTTCTCATTGACAATTTAAGAACTGAATAATGTTTTGAGTAAATTCCAAATCTGTTCCAATGGTATAAAAATTTAAAATTAAAGTGTGTAGCAAAGTTATAGCACCTAGGTTATATTTGCATAAAACTTTGGTCGTCGCTACTGTTCATTGAAAGTCAAACTGTACACCTCTCTAATTCTACACTTTTTTTTTTTTATCTGTTTTTTAATTAAACATTGTTTAGTTTTCCTAAATATAATTTCTTAGGTGGCATGCTCTAAGCTCCAAAAATGTGCTTCTTACGGAGAGGTTTTGATCAGGATATTACGCCCTCTTTTCAATTGTATCACTGATAATTTTCCAGGATAATAATGAAGAAGTTCAGAACCATTTTCAGCTAGATTATTTTGTGAAACATGATGTTCAACTCACCTGAAATGAGTCAGAATCAATCCCTGTCGAAAAGGTTGCCATCACCATTGCGCATATACCCATGAGGAAGCTCTGTAGATGAATGGTAAAATGTCAAATATAAGTTTATAACGAGAATCTCAACGACATAAATAGAACAAAACGGAATATGTGAAAAAGAAAGACTAGCTCATGAACCATAGGGAATCTTTTGTTTCACAATAACCATAAGAACAGTTGATTGGACGACATTTACAAGATGCTAACCTATGTTTTTAAGAACTTCCACCTCTTTCAAGATATGCATTTTAACCTCACTATCCAATTCCCATGTACACAGAAATTATTCTCCCTTTTTCCCTCCAGCCAGTAACAGAAATCATGCTACATCCAGAACAAGTAAATTGATATTACAAAGTCAATTTCAAGTGCGCACTACTCTCAACCAGCATCCGCGGGAAGCGACATATTGTTTAAACTTTGAATGTGCTTGCATAATTTTAGCCTTTCTATGGTTAGTAGACTTCTTGTGAAACAAATGTTCTTTTGCTAGTACTAATTAAAGTCAATAATTAGAAACTGCAAAAATTACAAGAGCTCAGCAAATAAACCCATAAACCTTAGTCCCTAGTCCTAGCAAAAGAGAGGACATACAAGAGAATAGGAGGGAATTACGATAGAAATCAACAACGGATGTTTCAAGGGCTTACGAAGACAATGTCAGGAAACTTCAAATGAAGTTCTATTTCATGACTTAGGAGACTAGAGAAGTCTTACCAACACAGTGATCCAATCATGATGTCCATTTTCTTGTTTGTGTGGGCTACATTTGTCACCTGCGGGCTCACTGAAAACAACTATCTTCGCATAAGCAGATTTTTATGGAAAACATTGAATTCACATCATACAAACAAAAAAGAATGTAATTATTAAAGAGATAGGTGTGAAGTCGCATTTGGCACTTTTACATATATACTAAGACATATTTCAGTGATTTATGAGGTTTAGTAATTTATGAGGCACAACATGAACATGATATGAACCAAATTGGTTTCCACCGCATGTTCAATTCAACTTGCTGGTTCTGCATTTAGTTCAGTCCAGTCCAGTCCAGTTTCGCCGCACCTTACTATTTTCTTTCACATATTACTATATATTCTAATAAGTACAATTAGTTTGATCAGATCAGTTTAGTAAGTTTTAGATGAAATGAATACATTCTCAGTGATTTATGTGACACGTGTAACCCGTGCAAAAGGTCAGGTTCAAATTGAGATTTCCAAGTCGAAATATGACCAATACTATACACATCAATTATGTGTCAACTTGTCTCATAAGCCACATAATTAATTGAAGAGATAAGAAAGTTCCCTTAACCAATCATAGGTAATACAAAATTGGGAATTTTACTTATTAAATTTTAGCATTACAAAAGGTTTGTTTCAGCTACAACATGCATGCGAAATTTATTTTGAATGTTCTCTTTGGCGCCTTTTATGGTATGCAAAAAGCATGCATGAAGGATGAAAAGAAAAAAAGAAGAAAATCATTCTGTCAATGCAAAAATATAAACACCAACCCAAGTGTAATCCCGCTGGTATTGATGCACAGTAACATATCGACACAGTTTTCTTTTTTGAAAAACAGTTATATATCTACTTATAGTCAACAAACAGCATCTGACCTTCGGATAGCAGACCAACATAAGAAGACAACATAAGAAGCCATTATGCCTGAGGACAAAAGGCCTCTGTTGACCTGCTCCAACAATCCAAGCAACATGTTCATAACATGATCAGTTCCAGTACAAATCAGTTGCAAAAAGAAACGAATCAGTATGTGACAATTGATAAAGCGAACTTCAAAACTTGGGGTAAAACAAGCATACCTTTGAATGTAAAGCTATAAGCATCATTACTAGAAGCAAAATTGCCGTCCACGTGATAAAAAATATGTTGACTGAACAGGAGGAACTTGGGACATACAAGATATACAGGGCCACCACTCCGCATAGAGAAGCTACATAGAAAATCGTTGATGTGAACAATCCAAGGGAGCAGCTGCATAAACAAATAATGCATTAGGAGATTCACAAAATTAAACTTTAAATGCAAAGCATACAGATTTAAGTGATAGGGCACACTATTAAGACGTAAAACTCCAAGATATCTTTGATTATCATAGATAGAATTAGAGATATAGAAGACAAGTCACTTGACGCACATAGCTAGTGAACAAAGATAACACAATAAAGGAAATCCCATGTTTATTTAAAGTTAACCCAAACTTTAAAGATGTACATGATATAGAGGTACTGCTACTAATGGTTGATATGTAAATGAGTTCCTTCATCCGAAAACGGAAGTTGAACCTTCAAAATTAAGAACTTCAAAGGAACATATAAATAACGACATTCATTTGCTGTAACAAAATGGCAGAATGTCAAGACAGCAATACCCAACAGCTCCATACATAGTTGTCTGTCCATCCCAAATGCATAGTCACACTCCCAAATAGATATTGCTAGAATAAGCCTCAAAACAGAGGTTTGAATGAAGTAGTAAGGAATATAAAAAATTTCTTTAATGGAAAAGTGGGTTAAGCAGCCAAGCAAACTAGAATTTGAGATATTTTTCTGTTAGACCCTTCTTCAAAAGATGAATTTCAATATAAGCAAGTGTTCAGAAAATATATCCAACTTAATCAGAGCGAATCACTGGAAAACCATGTAGTACACCTGAAGTAGTAAAGTAGAAAGGGACCAGTTAAAATTTAATACAATGAATTTCAAGAACAAACCTCTTCTTGCTTTTCGCATCAGGCATCCAATAGTTATTCCACCAAGCTATAAACTGAATCACGCTAACTAGTTGGAGAGCAAGAAAAATCCTACAGATAATCAACCGTAATAAACCATCAATTATAATGTTTGCAACAAATTATCACAAGAACAAAGTTGGAAATCTTTTTGCACTTGTTAGTTTCATATCATTTTCAGAGGATTATTGTGCTTCTGAAAAACTGGAATCTAACCTTATTTAACTAGTTCAGAAATTGCTTGCTGTAGTACATGAGCTATAAATATGTGTTCGATACAAAGACCAAAACCAAGAAGCATTTATCTTCAATTTAAAATGTTTGAGGTCTTTTCATAACAATCAGAAGCTTCAGGTCTGAATCCATTTTGGTATAATTTCTACACCAGTTATTCTAAAAAGCAGCTATGATTAATCACCTATGTCAGGAAAAGAGAGTTTGGAATGATAATTGACTCATAACATCCAAAGTTCGATTAGGTGTGTAACTCACTGACACAGAAATTTGAGACAATGTTAAAACTTTCCGGCTATAAGGCACAACAGAACATTAAGACAGTTCTATGATGACATCAAACCATATAGTGTTGGAATAATAAACACAAAAGAAATCTGAGTGAGCAAAATAACACTCTTATCAGGGGTGAAAACTGAAAAGACACAAATTTGCAGGTTTCATGTTATGATAGACTATTATCATTATAATGAAATATGAAGATAGAGTTTGTGAAGATTACCCTGCACCTATACGGGCAAATTCACCTGCAATTAAATTGTAAGACCAACTGTTAATTTGCTATCTGACGATGCAGAAGATATAGGGATCATCTGTATCTATTCATTTCTCATGTAAATCTAATAAAATAACATCAGAAAAGTCATAAACTTCCAACTCCACAGATGCAGGAGATGAGCATTGATGTTCAAATTCAGAGCACGCTGTTATGAGTATTGATGCTGGTAGTAATTTAGACTCACCATATAACTGAACCAATTCTGAAGGGAAGAAGAAGGGAGATATCATCGATGTCACTAAAAGAATGAATTTTGCTGGCCACCATCCAGAATGCCAAGCATTGCGAACCTCATGTAACTTGCTCGTTTTGATTGTTGTGAGAAACATCAAAAAGAAAAACATCTGATATATATATGTTAAGGATCCTCATAGAAAATTAAGGCTTGAAACTCCAATCTACACAAATAAGAATCTTTATATGGTTCTTGAATGTATAATACTGCTGATACCATTTGCCAACAGGAAGCCACTATACAGTTTGACACAAAATTATCTTCATATAAAGTATAATATATATGCATCTCTTTTGCTCCTTTAATTCAGATGGATTACTTTAACAAAGACTCTGAAATGGTGGCAGTATTATTGTAAAACAATATCATCCTACCAGGAGAAAATCATTGCTAAATAGTCAGATGATATTTATCAAAAAGCAATGGATCTAAAACAACGCAAACAATAATATCCAGATACACTTTGCTAATGTTGAAAATAGATACAAAGCATCCAAGGCTGACACGAAGAACTCCCATTGTGTGAATGCAATCATGCCCTCCAATTCCACAAGCTTTACGAACTGCACAGAAACAAATACATTAGCACAGAAAATCTCTCCAAATTATTATTTATTGTAAGGCAACACATCTTCAAATCCATCTATTTGTAAATTGCATCTGTTGGAAGTGTACAAAAGAGAAAGTGCTGGGGTACACTACTGAGTAGCCAGCCACCACGAATAGCAGAGTGTTATAACAACAAGGAGGTTCTAACCCAAAACCAATTGGCAACTGGTGGAGTAACCTCTAGTTATAAACACCTCAAGGTTCTCTCATTTTATCAATGTGGGACTTCCCACTTAACACATCTAGGGCCAAACCTCCCAACAGAAACCTCTTCTTAAGTGAGTTTCTCAATTCTTTAACTATAATGAAGTCGTCCCTCTAATTCTATAAGAATATATGATCCTAACCGTCAACAATGTTACCCAAAATTGAACCATGAAACAGAATAGAAGACAAGATTATGAGTCAAAGAAAGAACTTGGACTTACAATGATTTTCTGGAATAACTCTAACGACATAATCACGAATAAACCATGCAATGAGACTAGTAAGCAAGAAGATAATTCCATAGTAATAACGTGCTCTCAAGGATCTCCGCCGCTCAACTGCAGCCTCATTGCTCTTCATGTGTGGAGACATGGACAAATCTTCCAAATAAACAGCCTCATTGACCCTTACTTCTGTCTTCAACTCCCTACCTCCAACCATCCCTGTAGAGTTCACCATTCTGCAAATTTCAACCAAATGCACACACCCACTTCTTAGTTTTGAAGTTTTCATCAAAGCCCACATTTGCTCAAAATTTTTAAGTAATGCTTGAATTTCCCCTCAACATTTTGGCAATTCTAGAAAAACCCAACAGTAACTTATTCACAATTTTGAGTAAAAAGAAAATATTACATGTGCCCTTGTACAAAAAATGATTTCAGACTAGTTGATTCTTTAGCAAAATAAATGTAGCACTTAAAAAGGATAGACACTTTTCATTGAAGGGTGAGTTTCCAATATCACATTGCAATAAACAAACCTTTGAAGGATAGACTTGATTAACAACTTAGCTAACAGAACAGGAAATTCTTTATGAAGTTTAACCAATTAATTAATGAGCAAAATGACATAGAAATTCAAGTAGGTAGCAACAAACAAGCAATGCCCAGAACATGATAAGAAATTAAAGTTGTGGTAACAGTAACAGAATCAGGAATTTGAACTTAAGAAATGGAAGCATATTTTTCTAAATTTTGAGAACATTAACAGCAATATAAGTAGTGAGGAGCTAGAATCATGGAAAGGGAAACATTACCTTGGTTTCCCTGTACAATTGGGATGGAGGAATTTGATCAGACACTTCACTGTGTCTCTCTCTCTCTCTCTCCAGCCCCTCTGTCTCTCTCTCTCAAGAAGCTTTTATAGGAAGTGGACAGTTTTGAATACGGTTTTCAGAAGACGGATGAATTTACAAACAAACATTAAAGTACAAGAAAGAAAGCGGGCTATGGGAAGTAAAGAAAGTAAGCGACTCAACTGAATTAAATTGAAATTAAGAATTTATTTAGATAAATTGTTTTAAATGAAATCTGGGTTGCATGTCTTCCTTTCCACCAAAAAATTTAAACAAAAAATTAGAAAATTGAAAAAAAAAAATACTGTTTCCGTCTCGATTATACGTTACCAAACCATTTTGGGTGTGGAGTTTAATGCAAGTTTCAATAGGTTGAATGTCCCATTTATACCCATCAATTATGTGTGAGAGGGGAAGAAAAAATAAAAAAGAATAAAATATTAGAATGTGAGAGATAGAAAATCATAAAAAAGAAAGAGTGATTGGAGAGAGAGTGTGATTGGAGAGAGAAAAAGGATTTTTATTGTATTTTGGAGATAGTGGAGAGGTAATATGAAGAGGCTATGAGAATTTATTTGGTTTGGTAACGTGTAGGTGGGACAGAGGGAGTATACAATAAAAAGTTGAGGAGAACCGAGCCTAATAGAAGTATTGGTTGATGTTGGTGAGTTTTGAAATTAGGTATCGTCCCATTTTTTATAATACTCTTACCTAATATGCTATTTGATGTCCTTAAAACAACAAAGTTGTGTGACATTAATCTTAGTATTTGATCATTGTGAAGATATAATCTTAACTGTATATATTTTTTTGATTAATTATTTTGTAACGTATTATTAACCATGAATATGTTATATAATCTAATCATAAATGTTGTTTGTTTCACAACAAAGGGAAAATTAGGTGGCTGAAAATGGGAATTGAAATTACTCTAGTTTCTCTCTGCTATCAGTCCCCACTCCCCCTCCTAGCCCCTCGCCCCTCGCCCTCTAGGGACCTTCAATGGAAGAGTCATACCCAGTATAGGATCCTCCAAAGAAGAGTTGTATCCATTATATGACACGACTCTCCATTGAGAGAGCCATATAATAAATGGGAATAACATTTTCATGAGAGAGCCATATAATAAATGGGAATAACCTTTTCATCGGAGAGCCACAAATATGCAGTTTAAACTGTAAATTTACTGTAGGGGGAGAGGGTGAGGTGCAGGAGAAATTATTGTATGGTCCTGGACCAACGGTCCCTTTTCTCACATATGAGATTTTTACCATAATTTTTGTGGGTGATTTGGAGTTGATTCCAAAATTATGTGAGAGATGGAGTATTGGTCCCAAACCATGTAATAATTGCTCAAGGTGTAGGGAGGGGAGAGCAAGGGGAGGGAGAGGAGAGAGAAATGTTTCACCCCGCCAACTGCTACCTTCTCCAAGTTTCCATACCTTGCATTGTCTTGTATAACATACATATATAGCATATATCAATTTTCACACTATTTACAAGAACAACTGGGCATCTTACAAGTTACAACTCTCACCTACTCTAAGTCAATGAACATTATTTTCTTAACACTACACTTCTCCGAATTCTCATAGGCTTTATCATTAGTACGTAAAATGAGCCACCCAAACTTCCCACTAACAAAGTTGCGGAGTTATAATTTTGGTGGGGAGCCATAAAATGATATACCAGCAGAATCCAATAAAATGCGGGGTTCTATTGAATTGTCGACGTTTTATGCCAAATGTTATAGTAGTTCTACTCCACATATAATATGGCTGCTACTCTCACATGTCCAACCTTATTTACCATTCTATCATCAATCTTTCTCTTACATTGGTGGTACAACTAACTATAAGAGCTATGTCATACCTAAAATGTTCCATGCCACCCTAAATTTTTTAAAAAGCCACATGTATAAATTTTTAAATGATTATCAATGTCACCAGAAAACTGTTTATCATTTATACTACTCTTAAATTGAATTGTCATATTGTAAAGATGGACAGACGGTTGCACAATTTTGTTATTTATGCTCATATATAACACCAATAGAACTTTATAATCAAACATAAAAGATAAACATATATATACTACAAGTTATCCAAATGACCTTTGAACTTATAGCCACCCTTGCATATATAGTTGCATGCACACTACTTGCTTCGAGAAACAAATAGCTCACTCTTTCACTTCTCATGTTTCTTTACTAAGAAGATTCTCCTTAAAAACCTATGATAATTAATGTTCTTGCATTGTAACAAGACAATGATCATTGATTGATTAATTAAGAACTACATTGAGTATTGATTTGGAACTGTGAAGTTTCATTATAATAGTCCATTTAGCACACAAAAGTTGGACACGTTAAACAATCTCTCAAATCCTTTTTTTTTTTTTTTTTTTTTGGTTATTAGGAAGGAACTTTGTTGGATATGAAGAAAAAGATGAAAAGAAAGATCACAAAATTCACAAAGACAAACAAATAAAGACAAAGCTTTTAGTGACTCAGTCTCTCTCCTCTAGAACTGAGTTCATTGGTTCCTTTGACGCGGTTCGATGGGCCCCACCTTTTTTCTTACCGTTGAGGCCACCGGATCGGAGGAGCAGTGCTCGAGGCTTCCTTTTATAAAATTCAGTAACCTAATTTTATGTTTTTTGGTGCTTAAGTAACCTAATTAATTGGAAAAAGCTACTCTTAATTAGTACTATATAGCTACGCTCATGTCATGAATCATGTGCATGAGAATGTGAGTTGCTTCAAAATATTAGGACAAAGTTGGTAGAATTTCGTAGTACGTGATTGGTTTGGTTAAAGAAAAAGCCACAAGGGAAGATGGAAAAAAGATTTAAAAGAAACGAAAATATGTATGTGCTCAACTTTAGCTATGTTGGATGATACCTCGTTGTTTTATTAAGTAGTTCATCTTGTAAAGAGACGGTCTTATATAGTGATTTGCGTGAAAAAGTCGGTCAATAGTTTAAATTTTTAGTCTAAAAGTATCACTTAGGGCTTGTTTACTTGGGTGTAAATATGATTGTGGTGTAATGTATCACTTTAGTAAGAGGAGGTAGAGGTGGAAGACAGAGGAGGAAGGGGAGTAGTATAAGAAAGTTGTAATCAATTACACTTGTCAATGTAATCACCATTACTCAAGTTTAACCCATGTAATTAATCACCTTACATGATTAGAAGTAATGATGTTTATAATCAACATAACAACTACAAATTATGAGTTACCATGAGCATAGTCATTATACCCAAGTAAACACCACCTTATTATTTGAATAGTATCACTAAAGTTGGTCATGCCATATCAATAGTCAAAGATTGTGAGAGCTTTTTTTTTCTTATCCGGCAAATTAAAATGAGAAAAGCTTGTTTATTTTAGGTGCCGTTTGGCCTATTTTCTACAACTTTTATTACTTTCTCCTTCATAAATCTATATTCTCCTCCCCCTCCTTCACATTCTTCTCTTCCAGTAGCTTATAAGAAACTAAAATGGGTTAGAAATAAAAAATTCTATTTTAAAGTTTATATTTTGTAGACCATTATGGTTTCTTAGAAACTCATATGGGCAAAGAAAGTGAATGAGGGAAAAGAAATGGATAAAAGATTTGTGAATAAGAAACTCATCATTCTATAAATTAGACCAAACGACAATTTGTTTATCTCATGAACCGACTTCTTGCACATGGACCTAGATTGTGTTAAATCCCCAAAAAGTTCTTTTTGACATAAACTCCTTACTAGAAGCTTTGATTGCATTGCCATTACTTTGTTGCTAGTACTCCCTCCGTCTCACTAAAATCTTGACGCCTTAACTTTGCACAGTATTCAAGACAACATTTTAACTATGAATAATTGTATTTATATAAACTTAAAAATTTATAAAAATTGGATATTTTGAAAATATTATTTAAGATGAATCCAAAATTAGTATTTTTACTTTAAAAATCATTGAAAACTTTGACTTTGCAAAATAAAAGCGAAAAGATTATAGTGAAACAGAGGGAGTAGCAATTAGTGTTCTTCTCCTAGAAGGTATGCCCCTTCCCTCTTTGGTTTTGTAATGGTATTGTATGGTTTTGTTACAGTTTTATTGGTTAATGAGAAGCACTTATCATTTTCCCAAAAAAAAAAAATAAAAAAAATAGTGGTTCTTCGTTTAAACGTACATTCTACTTTAACTTGTAAAGAGTGATCTGAATTAATGACTGTGATTGCATTCTGAGTCAAAATTTTGAGTCAAAAATTAACTATGATTGGACTTGGACCTCCAAAATCTGAGTTCATAATCTTTCGGGCTAGCCTTAACAAGAAGGAAAATTGGTTTTGAATAATCCAAACTATCTCCAATTTGTAGAAAATAATCCCAACTTTAATATTGGTGCGTAATAATCTGAACTATTACTTTTTTTTTTTGGTGCAAAGGAGGGCAAAGCCCTAAAATTATTCATTAATAATAATTGAGCAGGGTTTACCCACGCCTACAAGATCCTCATACAAGATGTGAAACACACCTGGAGGTGGAGCGTCAAAAATAATACAATGATCATTATTAGCTAAGCTAAACTCCGCAAGCCAATTCGCGACCTTATTACCCTCTCTATAGACATGACTAATACGAACTTCCCAATTCGGATCAACAAGAAGTGCACGACATTGCAGGATGGTGAAGTAATTTGGATTCCATGGTTGTGGGTCATCTTTGAGTGCTTGTAGAGCAGTCATTGAATCAACCTCTAAGACAAGTCTTGTGATATTATGATCCTTTGCAAGGAGGAGACCTTTAAGTGCAGCAAGGATCTCCGCTCTCACTGATGTGCACTCGCCAAACTGAGCAGCAAATGCAGCGATAAAAACTCCAGTGTCTGACCGCAACACACCTCCACCACCAGCCAAGCCCGGGTTCCCCTTCACTACACCAAAAATGTTGAACAACAGCGCACATAAGACAGCAGTTCTGTCCTAACCGCTGTCGTATGTGTTTAAAAAATGAAAAAATAAAAAAAAAATTACATAAAACCGCTGTCAAATGGTAACATACGACAGCGGTTCTTGGTGAACCGCTGTTAAAAGTCCACATAAGACAACGGTAATTAAACAGTAACCGCTGTCAAAGAGTACATACGACAACGGTTCCCGATGAACCGCTGTTGAAAGTTCACATAAGACAGCGGTTATCAATGAACCGTTGTCGTATGTACTTTTAAAAAAAAAAAATCTAAAATCCATACAAAGGTAAGAATTGAACCCATAATCTCTAGGTACAACATTAGAAGCTTTAACCACTTTGACAAATACCTTTTAATGTTCCTAATTTGAATTAATTATATTTGTACTGTATGTAGTTGATTATTATTATTATTATTATTATTATTATTATTATTATTATTATTATTATTATTATTATTATTATTAGTAGTAGTAGTAGTAGTAGTAGTAGTAGTAGTAGTAGAAAAAATTGGGTTTAACCACCTTAATAGGGTTTTCTAAAGAACCACCTTTGTTATAACCTTTTTAAAATCACCACTTTAAATGTTACATTTTATAAAATATAGCCACCCCTTGACGGAATTTGGAAGAAAAAATATTTTTCCCTTATGTAATTAGTTTCCTATTTGATTTAAATAAAAAGCCAAAAGACTCTTCCAACCTGCTAGGTTGAGGCCAGTGATGGGGAGGGGGGAGACAAAAGAGTATATTTCTATTTTACTTTTAAATCATATGGGAAAATAATTAGGTAAGGGTAAAACGAGAAGAAAAAATGTATTTTCTCTCGGATTCCGGCAATAAGTGGCCATATTATATGAACCATAACATTTAAGGTGGT